>JANVYD010000010.1:4200000-4388567 GCA_027406065.1 Colletotrichum cordylinicola | reverse complement strand
TAACCCTAACCCTAACCTAACCCTAACCCTAACCCTAACCCTAACCCTAACCCTAACCCTAACCCTAACCCTAACCCTAACCCTAACCCTAACCCTAACCCTAACCCTAACCCTAACCCTAACCCTAACCCTATAGTAATTATTAAAGTATTTAAGGAATAGTAACTCTAATTCTTAGAGATTATCCACTAAATACTTATATATATAGACTATAAGAATTTAGCATACTTCACCACTTTAAAGAAACTTAATAAATAATAAATTAGATAGTTAGAATTCCTCTTAGAATTTAATTTCTAAATTATCTATCAGAAAGGATTAGAGAACAGTAGGGCTAACACCTTCAGCTGATAACTAAACTATAATATTCTAATACTAAAAGAAACCTAGGTAATTCTTAAGCATAATAATAACAGAGACCTAATACCTGCTATAAAGACTCTTATAATAACTAGATAATTTATAGCTAGCCTGCTTAGCAAACTAGATAATAAAGCAATTATAAAGTTTTATAACTTATTAGTATATAGTTACTAAGGAATTATAAAAACTTAGAAATAACTATAGCAATAATATAGAGAAAAGGTTACTAGAGAATATGTTATAATAGCAATTAAGAATTATAAGGTTTGCTTAAAAAGCAAACTAGCTTAACACTAACCTTATAAATTATTATAACCTTTGCCTATGCTTTAAACAGCTTAGCACTTTATATTGCTTAACTTTATTATTAAACTACTAAAGTTTTAAGAACTCCTTATAGAAGTCTACTTTAATAGTATTCTTATTATTATTAACAGACTTACGAAGTATACCTATTTTATCCTGTATAAGGAAGTAAGTAACACTAAAGAATTTGCCTATATAATCCTTAAGTATATTATTACTAACTATAGTATACCTAAGGAAATTATATCAGATAGAGATAAGATCTTTACTTTTAAGTTTTAAAAGTTACTTACTATATAACTTAATATTAATTAGAAAATATCTACTATATTTTACTTACAGACTAATAAATAAATAGAACAAATTAACTAGATCTTTAAAACCTACCTCTACACCTATATTAACTATAACTAAAATAATTAAGTAGTACTACTACTAATAGCCTAATTTACCTATAATAGTGTAGTAAGAGAAAATACTAAGGAATCCCCCTTCTATTTTAACTATAGATTTAAACTAACTGCATATAGAGAACTATAATTAAGCATATCTGCAGCAATTAAAGCTGTTACTACAGCTAGCTAAATTAAGGAAATCTAAGATAACATATAAAAAGAACTTAAATTTATATAATAACGAATAACGCACTTTAGTAATAAGCGAAGGATTAAGGGACTAACTTTAAAAGAAAGAGATAACGCCTACTTTATATAGTAAAATATTAAAATAAAATAACTAAACGATAAGTTAGACTTTAAGAAATTTAGACCTTTTAAAATCTTCTGAAAAGTTTTACTAGTTAACTATAAACTTAACCTACCTAATATAATAAAGTGTTTTCCTACTTTCTATATATTACTTTTTAAACTAACACTATAAAGATTATAAATAAATAACCTTATTATTATAGAAAACAACAAATTAGAGTATAAAGTTAAATAAATTATTAACTACTTTAAAGAACTAGAAGGATATTAATACCTTATTAAATAGAAAGAGTATAAATATAAAGATAATATATAAAAACCAGCAGAAAATATCATAAACGCATAAGATAAACTTATGCAGTACTAGCAATAACACTAAGAATAAGAAATAATACTAATAGCATTAGTAACACTACCTCTGATAAACACTACTAATTACTAATATATCAGATAACTATATAAACATATCAGACTACTAATAAAAGCAGATAGACTATAATAAAGAAAACTATTTATTTACCTAGGGATATTTAAAAATAACTAAGAACCCCTAGAAGATACTAACTATAAATCCCCTAATAAAGGACTGAGATCTGCAAACTCCTTATTAATACTAAAACTTACCTAATCTAAATTATTTTTAACACCTTAGAACTAGAGATTACTAATAACACTGCTCTTATAAGTATCTAATATAGGAAGAATATTATCCTCCTCTAACTCCTGCATCCTTTAAGAAAACATCTCTATATATTACTCCTTCACTTTCTTCTGAATTACATAAATCCATAATAAATAACTAGCTGCTTTAGCTACCTTAGCTTAAATATATACTAACTTTATATAAAAGTTTAGTAACATATTACTAGCTTACTCCTCCTTCTTTTTTTATTCTTAACGCTAATTACTTAGCTTTTTTATTATAAACTAATTAGTATATATATACCTATAAATATAATAAAAACTTATAACTTAACGCTACTATAAGACTATTATAAGGATGCTTTAAGCTCCTATAACTTTAACAGACCTTTATACCCTCTGCTATTCAGTATATATACTTTGCGTAAAAACATTAAGTATAAGGCATAATATTATCAGACCTAAAGCAATAAAAAACATCTTTATAAGTAGAATAAAATGCTAACTTAGATTCTTTTAATTTTAATTTTTAAATATAACCTAATATAGTGTTAGTATTATAAGTAAATTAGAAAGTATAATTAATAGATCTCTAACTTAGAACTAATAACCTACTTATAATAGGTTTTAAAAATAAGACTTTTAGAGAGGGGACCTGATGTTATAACCTGTTTATAAGGGTAACAGCTGAATAACCTATTTAGGTGTTAGACAGCTGTAATAGGATATTTATACTGCAGAATTATAGGAATAATAGGGATTTACTTAGAAATAGAAGAACTATAGTATAAAGTTATATAATAATAAGATAAGAGATTAGATCTATATATTAAGAATATAGAAGCTATTCTTAGCATATATAAGTTCTATATAATTAAGGAACAGGCTCTATTAGAATTAATAATAATAGCTAAATAAAAAGTACTATTTAGACTTATATATAGTATAACTTAGGCTTAGCTTATAGTTAGACTTCTATAGCTTTTCAGTAATTAACTTTATATTTATCCTTAGGATACTTTTAGCTTACCTTCACTATAAATACTTATTAAGTCTAAGACTGATCACCTTAGCTTCTGACTACTAATCTATAATACAGCATATAACCTATAAACTAGACTTATAATATAATAATACTATTTATTAGCGTTAATCTCTAACTTCTGTTAGCAGACCTTACTATTAGATAGCTGACTATAACAGTAGACTTAGTTTGTCTAAGTTGCGTGAGATCGCGCTTAGCTTATTATTTCTCGTTAGGATCTTAGAAGAGTGACTAGAGTGTATCCTTAAATCTTTAGAAACTAGTGTAGATATTATAGGTCTCTATGGTATATTTATTAAGGGTTTTGCACTTAAGGTATTCTTTTTAAATTAGTTTAAACTATTTAAGAGCTTTCCCTCAGAAGTAGGTAGCTATATATATTATTTTTTCAGTCTTATTAGTAAAGTTTCTATAATAGAAGTTTTAATAGTTTTTAACTTAGATTAAAAATCTTTTAAGGGTTCTAGGGGTTTTATTATAGGTGACAGGTGCGCTAAGCTTAAGCTTTTATTATCTTCTTGTGGGGGTTATTATAATGCTAGCAGCAGCTTAGAGAGTGTTAAGTTTGTTCTAGAGTTCTTAGATCTTCTTAAGATTAGTATCTCTCTTAATATCCTTTTTAAGCTTTTAGTAGGCAGCTGCAGCATTTTAGAGTTGTTTATTAAGGTTCTATATAACTTATTAGTTTTTATTAATAATCTCCTATATATCTTTAGTTTTATTTTTATATTTTTAGATAATCCTCTTAAGTTTATTATATCTTTCTTTAGTAAAGGATCCTTCTCTATTAAAATTGTAATAAAGGTTTAGTATATTAAAGTCTTTAATATAGGTAAGTTTTTAGGCTAGGTTCTAGGGTTATTAGCATAAGGAACTTAAGGACCTGGGGGTAGGGGATTTAGTGGAGTTATGAGAGGATATTATGCTGGTATTACTAATCAGTAGTGTTAATAGTTAACTTATTGAATAGGAGTAATTAAAGTGTTATAATTAGCTATCTAATAGTAGGGTTTACTAATAGAAGTTAGGGATTAATACTAGTAAATAGTATTATTATATTATAAGTTTGGTTTATAGGTTATATACTATATTATAGATTAGTAGTTAGAGGCTAAGGTAATTAGTTTTAAACTTAATAAGTTATTTATAGTAAAAGTAAGCTAAAAATATCCTAAGAATAAATATAAAGTTAATTACTAAAGAGCTATAGAAGTCTAACTATAAGCTAAGCTTAGAGTTATACTATATATAAGTCCTAAATAGTTCTCTTTATCTTATTACTAATTTCTAACTAGGTACTAGTGAGCACTTAGTAATTATTAGTGAGCGCTTAGTATTTCTTACTAAGCGCTTAGTAATTTATACTGTCTGCTCAGTTTTATCTTATTATTATGTGACTTGTACTATAGTTCTTCTGTTTCTAAGTGAGTCCCTGTTGTTCCTGTGATCCTGTAGTATAAATGTCCTGTTACAGCTGCTTGACGCCTAAGTGGGTTGTTTAGCTGTTATTCTTGCGAATGGGTTGTAACATAATAGAGTCTGCTAATAGAAGTTAAAGATTAATACTAATAAATAGTATTATTATATTATAAGTCTGATTTATAGGTTATTAGCTATATTATAAATTAGTAGTTAGAAGCTAAAGTGATTAGTTTTAAACTTAATAAATATTTATAGTAAAAATAAGCTAAAAATATCTTAAGGATAAATATAAAGTTAATTACTAAAGAGCTATAGAAGTCTAATTATAAGCTAAGCTTAAAGTTATACTATATATAAGTCTGAATAGTACCTTTTATTTAGTTACTATTTCTAATCTTAATAGGGCTTATTCTTTAATTATATAAGATCTATATATACTAAAGATAGCTTCTATATTTTTAGTATATAGATTTAATCTCTTATCTTATTATTATATAACTTATTTTATAGTTCTTCTGTTTCTAAGTAAGTCTCTATTATTCTTATAATCCTGTAGTATAAATATCCTATTGCAGCTGCTTAGTACTTAAGTAGGTTATTTAGCTGTTATCTTTGCAAACAGGTTATAACACTATTATTCTTATTTATAGGTTATAATATTTAATAGCTAGTTTTTACTTTTTATAAAAATATTTTTTTTACTAAATAGCTTACTCTTATTTTAAGCTTTTAATAGCTATTTCTCTATATTATATAAGTAAAAATACTTGCTTTATTATAACTAAAATATATTAACTATTTTTAAAGTATAAATTTAATTATTATAATAGAATAGATATTTATACAGTTTAAATTATAATAAATAAACTATATTATAAGGAATTACTAAGGTTTTTTAAAGAGAAGTAAACTAATTTTACTATAAAAGAACTGTTATTTAGTATTATACTTTTTCTTAGCTAAACCTAGCTTATATATAGATTCTTCTAGTTAATAGAAACCTAATATTAAACTAAATTCAGTTTAAACCTAGGATTCCTTTATATTAGGCCTTTTAGAGGCGCGCCTTTAGGGCGGCGAGGGTGGTAGCATAAGCGCCAATTTAGTATCTAACACAAATGCAAACAAGCGCAGAAGCGCTGAAATGTTATTCCGTCGCAGGCTGCATATCATATCCCGTCAGCACCCTGCACCCCTGGAATCAATTACCTCAAGACGACACCACAAAAATTCGTTCTCTTCCTCACTGTAAACTCTAGTGCAAACGACACTCGCGCACACCCACAATGCACACTAGAGCCCTCGTCGTTGGAGGCACAGGCGGGATCGGTTATGCGATCGCTCGCCATCTCGCGGCGAACGCCTCCGCTACTGTCATCATCAGTGGGCGCACTCAACCTCACAACATTCCCCAGGCCAATATTGAGTTTCGCCAGCTCGATGCGTCGTCCATGAGATTGATCAAGCAATACACGGATGCCTACAAATCCTCTCAAGGACCAAACATTGACCTCCTTGTTCTCACGCAGGGCATTCTCACTACTGCTGGACGTACGGAGACGCCTGAGGGTATTGACCGCAAGATGGCACTACACTATTACGGCCGGCAACTCCTTATTCGCGAGCTCTCGCCTGTTTTGACGGATGACGCGAAGGTTCTCATCGTGCTCGATGGATCCCGCGGCGACCCGGCACACTTGAACATGGCCGACCTAGATTTATCTGCGAACTTCAGCATAGCTAATGCCGCGGCTCACTGCATTTCGATGACGGATGCTATGATCCAGGCATGCGCGAAACTGCAGACGAAGGAGAACACGAAGAAACGCCACTTCATACACGCATATCCTGGCATCGTTAAGACTGAGCTCTTTGGATCACTGCCGTGGTATTTGAGAGCACCTACCAGGGCTTTCAGTCAGATTCTTGGCATCACGCCAGAGGAATGTGCCACGAACCTACTCACTGGTATGGAAGAGGTTTCTGCTGCCAATGAAAAGGAGGGAAAGTTCTGGAGTTGTATTGACAGCAAGGGATCATTGATTGAAAACAAGCCCACGTGGACTGCTGATCAAATCCAGCAGGTCGAGGAACACACATGGAAGATTGTTGATACGGCTGTTACTGCATCCTCTTCGGATTAATCTGATTCTTTTTGAAACGGCTGTCTTTAGATCACTTGATGTATTACTTTCTGGCACTTGAAGGCTGCACAACTCCCCCGAACATCATAATAATATCTCTGACCCTGTGATATTTGCGACTTGATGTCTCATTTCGGGGACTCTCCATTTCATCTCCGCTCAAGTGAACGTGTGAATATATTGACGTCCGCCCTTTTCTAGAACGACACTAAGAAGCAGCTATGCAGTGGCGCCATGAATTGTCACTTTGTCTGAGGTGGGCCTGGCGAGGAGCGGAGACTGAAGGTAGTCAACATTATACGTGCCGACAAAAACTAAGGTATTGGGGCAGTGAGGTCCTGAGCTGAAATGGGAACAGGTAAGCCTAACCGAATACGGTGAACAAGACATTTCCGTATTCATCGTAAGATGAATTCATCTTCTCAATGTCATAGTCATTCCAGTAGCCCCCTCCTGCGACGTCATACTGCTGTTCCCATGATGAAAACCTTCCTTGGGCTTGATCTGGCGTTACCCCTTGTGATGGCTTCGCATCATTGACAACCCACACCAAGGGAATAACCTTAGCACCAAGTGTTGTTTGCCAACTTCCCGGGTTGTTGCCCGCTCCTCCATCGTACACTTGAAGGTAAACTCGATCGAACAATCCAGCCTGGGCGGCGTCAATCTGACTCTTGATGGTAGCCCAAAAGCCACTGTTTGTGTACGGCGCGATGGAGTACTGATATCCGATTGTTCCGAGAAGTTGGGCGAAGCTGACAGTGCTCGCAACGTCGTAGACGCTCTCATCGTCGTTGTTGAACGCATCAAGGTTCCATTCTGTCTTTAAAGCTTGGAAGCCCTGATACAAGACAGAGTCAGGTCCGGTTCCGTTGCTGTTGATGAGGCTCCGAATGTTCTGGAAGGTGGTATCATGGGAAACCAACGATATCTCGACACGGTTTATGCGTGTAGTTCCTGTCTTAAAGGACCGAATCTTTTGGGATAACGCTTCTCCTCCCACATATGATCCCGCTGTCACCACCGGAGCATCGACGGCTTCTCCAGCATCTCCTGTCGAATAATACACCAAATCTCCATTTTCAAGGACGCCGATCCTGAATATGAGTAACGTGTCGAACCCAGCGGTCTTCAAGGCTGACGTGTTAGATTGAAGGACGTCTTTGAACAAATAGATGCTCTTGACATTGCCATCAGCTTGGCATGATACGAGAAAGGGTGCAAGAATCAACGCCAACAAAAAATATGTCCGCGCGAAAACATTCGCTTTTACAGAATCGCTCATCTTGTCGAAGTTAATCCTGTTTTTTCGCGCGAAATAGAGACGAAGGGTGATCGGGAGAATCGCTGGGCTCCAAAGCTCCCTTTAAGCCTTTTCCAACATGCCTGCGAGGTCGTCGAACCATGGAGCTATTGTTTGCATGCCGTAACGTAGCAGCAACCTTTCTGACCAAAGAAGCAGCCAAGAAAGTGACTGTCATTGATAAACCCCTCACCAACAGTATTTGGGAGACATCCGACCCATTTGTGGGGCCGAATACTTGCGAACACGACCTGAACGGCTTGGTGACTCGGAAGGCGTGCACACGGATAGGGTGACGAATGGTGGAAGGTCGTGGCATCTTTGACATACAAGGATACATCTGGTCTTGTAGTAGTCATTTGGGGAGCTAAGCCCGTCAGAATGCAGCGACCGTGGCGTGCTACTTCGGAGATACGACGTGAGATTTGTCAAAACCCCGCGGCATGATGTGACCTTCCAAGAATGGCCGTGTGAGCCGATGAACCCCAGGTCATTGCATTAAGTGAGCATGGCATCTAATGGGCAATCATCCAAGCTGTGACAAAGATTACAACTGACTGGCGGAGAAGCATGGCAAGCGCCGACACCGGACAGGTGGAGACTTGGCTGAGCGACATTTCAAGCTCGTCACTACTCCGACGCCACTAAACGACCAACAATGGCTCACCTAATGCCGTTTGAATAAAATTAAGATCTCCTTCACAGACGATTATAGCGGGTGAAAGGCGGTTTAACTCGTGCAGAAGAGCTTCCCAGCATGTTTAACATTTGCGTTGCGACCTGCAGTGAAGGCACTAAGGGTCTGGTTTCGGATCGACCTGTACCAGCTCGTACGATATGTAGATACTTTCCAACAGGTGAATTGAGCGAGCCATGTGAGTTTCATTACATAACTGAGCTTTCAACTTCGTTTCTAGGCGTGTTGTTAACTTGTGGGCGAAGTGATGGCCTTGCGGTCCTGAGTATCAGTCGATCATGGATATCCTACCAGACGAGTTCCTCGAATGATCAACGAATGTAGGTAACTGGTTAGCGCGGTTGTCGCAAAGTACGACAGGTAATTTTGACTTGCACGTAGACGATTATCCGGCCTCAAATTGATCCTTCAGGTTGGGACATTGCATTATGGATCAGGCTACTCATTCCCAACAAGTGCAATCGCATTTGGTTACATCTCATATGTCACGATGTTCAGTTGTGGTTCGAGGGGTGTTTCCACACACAGTTCTTGAGTTATTGGATTCGTAAAACGTGACACCAACTTTCAAAACTTCAGAAGGTTGCTCGCAGCAAGACCAGTAATCAGCTTCTTACAGACATCAAAACCTTAGGCATGAGAAGAGTACTTGGTCTTTGCAGGTGGTAGCCCCATCCGCAGTTACCATTATCACTTTTGCTCCCAGATGTCTCCTAGTACACGAGGTACAACAAAGGCTGTGGGTTTCTTAGTGTGCATTCAAGATATCCTTCCCAGTGGAGTGTACGTCAGCTTGAGATGCATTGTGATGATAACAAGACATCAACACCACAAAGGCGTGGTAGTTCCATCAACTGGCTATCGTCAGATGTAGCTCGATCGGACCATACTGCCATTTGAACTGCCAGAAACAAAAGCCCAAGTACAAGCTGGCCTGGTTTGATGCTCCGGTCAGTTTGGCTTGCTGCGAAATTTTCAAGTCGTGCCTTCCAAATGCGCTTTTGGTCCTACCTCCTTCGCTCCTTCCGGTTTCTCTCTTGGCCTTTTCACCTCACCCAATCTCTAAAATCTCTGCACCCCTTCCCACAAAAGTTATTTCTCAGTCGCTTCGCAACCACGCCGCCTCCTCCGAAATCCACACTCAGCAATCCGTCGACTGTCACGCGTCACTCCCTCGGGCCCATCTCTCGTTGTCAACCTTCGCCGCCAGCCTACATTCTTTTGCTCTCTATCGCGTTTAAGTCGCTTCCAACGTCCTCGCAACCGGCGATACAACTGTTCGCTCACGAACGGCATCACAGAACGACCGCGTCTCGGACAGAATATCACGATCTCTATCGCCTGTCATGTCACCATGTACTGCTCCTATCTATCCTTCATCCGAATCGCACCTAATCAAGAGCCGCAGACGTCGAAGTATCAGTTTCTCACCGACGAAAGGGTCTTTCTGTCGCCCAGGCTGCTAGCCCTCGCCGCAGTCCGCGTCATCGCATCTCCAAGCCAGAGTACAACATCGACAAACTTTTCAGCAAGACGAGCTACTCCCGATCTCTTCCGAAGACTGTCAAACACACGCCCTTGGTCAAGAAGGAAGAGTCGCAGAGTCCATTGAAGTCTGAATTCACCAAATCCGAGCACCAGGACGCCCCAGCCAAGGATCTCACCGCCATCAACTGTGCTTGCCGGAAGCCGAGTGCTGACAAGCCTTATCTCTTCACCAAGTGTGGTCATGTAGGTCTGCCACCAAGCTCGCAACGTCCAGCCGCTAACTCACAAAGGCTGCCTGCCAATCCTGCCTAGACAACCGCGGTAGCTGCTGCGGCAAGGTGCAAAACGTTCAGCTCAACTACCAGGCTGGCGAGTCAAGCTGCGTTATTTGTCGCGAGGATGACAAGCACATCTGGTGCGTGCTGATCTGCGGTACGTTTTACATCTCGCGATCGTTATTGTCAAATCCTGACATGTTCTGTCCATAGGTCACCGATCCTGCAAGCAATGCTTCGGAAACATCTCCGCCGACCCAAACCTTCGCAGCTGCCCGATTTGCCGCAAGAGCTTCCAAGTGGGATACATCGTCGCTGCCGATGCCGATCCGCTTGATTGAGCAACGCGTCCACCACAAACACATGGCTTTATTTTCTCGTCGAAATCGCTGGTTTCTTGCACGAGTGTCTCGACTCGTACCAAAATCACTACATCTCATGCTTTACGGATGCTTTTCGCCATTCTCTATATTTAGCTTATTTCAACATCGGCATGCGAGGCATTCATGGGCGATCTGGCCGCTTCGCAGGAACCTAGCCCTTGCGTTTTCTTTTTGTTGATGGTGTTTCAAGCCGTCTTGGGCATCAAGCAGAACTCTGGATTGATTGTTGCGAGGATGCATGGCGATGCATAGGGAAAGGTTGATGAGGTAATTGCACCTAATGGGTTTTATGCGGGCGATTGTTTCTTGCCAATCAGGATGTTTTTCTTTTTCGTTTCTCAGCTAGTTCGGGAGTTGCAGGCCTTCTCGGCCATAGATATCGCGGAAAACTTATTGATTTCATTTTCAACTTTGCTTTCGCCGTCTGTTTTGCGCAACTCTCCCGTGCTGGCAGCGGTCTTCTGAGCCAGCTGGCGCGGTACGGGAAGTTAGGCGCCTCTCTTTGGGCAATGTCGCATTGTCCAGCTAGCACTCGGCTCTCACTCTATCAAGAGAGAGCGTGTATCGAAGTCCTACTTCATCGATAAATCCGCCACTGCTTCGAACGTGGCGCCTTCATACCATTTCTCCATACGTGACGGAAAGCTTAGACTGGCTATGGCTGATACGTTTCTTTATTGGGTTGGGATCTACCGGCACATGTCGGTTTGCAGTGGCAAATCTTTCCTCATCGCCGCCGTTGTACCATCAGGGCCATTCATCTCACAAGGATACAGCCATGTCATCGTGATGTTGACTACAACATGGTTCAGCTTAGCCAATTGCACTACACGATATGCATATTAACCTTCGTCTCCTTGATTCACTTTCAGATGGTCCACGAGCCTAAAATTGTAGTTGTATGAAGAGTCTGTTCTATGCCTTTCGTGTCCCCTCATCGCCATTGCTCAAAATTTCCCGCTATGAAACTCCTTTGCAGCTCAGGAAGTGGCTGTTCTTTGACCGAAAGCCCAATACCCTTCGGCCAGCGATGTTGATTCCGTATTCACAGGCCCCGGATACCCAATGCAAGCAGCACTCTGATGTCTATTCCTAGCCACCTCTTCGGAGGTGATCTGCAATCAACTTCAATCTTTCGTATCATCGCTGATACAGAAGGTCTCCTCTTCAATGCGCCTCTTTCCCTCCATGCTTGTCGCGTTTGCCGTCTTCCGTCTCTGTCGTCGGTCTTCCTTTAGGATGCGCTGGTAAAATCGAAGCCTGTCTTTTTTGTACCGCAGGCCTCTCCGTTTTCGACATGACCAAAGTTCTACTTGCATCTCGGCCCACTTCAGTGATATGCCTTTGAAATATCGTTCGTTTACTGGGATGTCGAAAGGAGTATCCCGTGGCTCTATCAATGGGCGCATGGCTGAAGATTTCTCCCATCCTTTGGGAGACGGGATGGAATCCTCTCCATTCCTGGGACGTTCAATGGAGGGCTGGATTACACTATTCGAGATGTTTGTGTCTGTACCAGTGATCGATTCGTCCATCTTCGCATCCACCATTTCTTTAAGTGGGAATGGAATACCTAATGATAGACCGGCATTTGAGTCAGCGGCTGCCTTTCCAAAATGGCTCTTTGCGGAAGTTGCCTACCTAATTTGCTGGCCACCACTTAATCTCCGCCTGCGTTTCCTGTTGTCAATGCCTGAGAACATCAGTGACTAGAAGTTCAAGAAATACGACTTGGATTGAAGCTCAGTAATATGTATTTGAAGTCCGCGTAGGGTTTTACCGTACCAGGGGTCTAGGTGGCTCCATGACGTCTCAATCAGGGGAAGTGTGGGCTTTCGATTCCTCCGATGATCGACACCACCAACACTTCCTATGCCACTCCTAGGTGGACTCGACTGCTGTGAGAATGTGACATCCCAAGACATCATGATACATCCCTGCGTTTCCATCTGAACTGCTGTTCTGCAGACAACCACCCCCACACCGTTGAAGTGCAGCCTTATGGTTCTATTCCGGTAACAGCTTCCTACTTGTGTACCCAAATGAATCTATGCACATCATACCTTCCTGAGTCGGTCGCAATCACAGACTGGATTTTATTTACTCGATCTAAGTCGTGCAGTCTGTTCGCCCCCGCGTACCAATCAGTTGTCCCTGGGACTGAAGGCTCTGGTGCGGGAGATTCTTCATCTGTCCGCTCCGATTGCCAAATGTGGGCATCACGTTCGCAGCTCTTTATTGGGTTCTACAGTCATCAAGCGCATTCTCTGCAAAGTTGAAACGAGCACATGTCACTGAGAACATATCCTCAACAACCTAGTATGAAACACAATTCCCTCCCTGCGGTGCAATAATTAGGGTAAGGTCCTTTTCCGGACGATTGCCTAGCTTTATCGTTCACAATGAGTGAAAATAAAAGGCCTCTTAACGAAAAGCGCCAACCCTCAGCGTAGGTGATTGTAACACCAAACCACCTGCTGCCAGACCTGGAACATGATCTGACGAAGTCCAAGCGTCGCGAAAGTCGTTCCTATGCCCTATGAGAACTGTTATTATGTAGATGTGCAGCACATCATGAGCGGATATGTAGAAGCGCTATGTCAAGTTGCTGGCGGATGCCATTTCTCAATGAGGCTGTTTGTCAGCAACTTTGGGTGATTTTTGTACTGTGAGTGGCAGGCGAAATGGTCCTCACGGATGACCATCCTAAATTGGAAAATGCTTTGCCCTTTTCACGACAACCAACGGCAGGGATTGCGGTATTAAGCTGTGCGAGGTCAATGCTTCATGCAGGGGACTTTCGCAAACTGCGCGGGGCTGATGAGCATCAAACGCGTTTGGTGAGACTGCAGATCCTTCCTCTAGTAGGTTACCAGTGCGTGTCGACCTCACGCCCTTAGTGTCCTCGTGGACACTGGAACGCCAGGTAAGGCGCTGTTTTCCGAATTCCAATGAATATCCTGTAGTCCACACAGAGGTTGGCGCATCTTGGCTTCAAGTCCACAGTGAATTGATCGAAATGGATTCCCTGATCCGCTTTGCCAGCAATTGAAGTTCGAACTATGTTCTTACTGCGAGAATAGCTCCAGTCCATCCCGACTACTCCGTACGCAATCTAGGGCTGTACATCCGCACGAATGTGGGTTGGGGTCGGAAAAAGATGATAATGAAGGAAGCTGCTGTAGATGGGATTGTGCACTCACAAATCAAACCAAGCAATGCACGCCGTGGGGCATAACCAATGACTGCTAGAGCAGCCCCTGAGGCTTTCCGTGTGTTTTTAATGGCGTTCGCTAGGTCCCTCGACATTGTTCCGTTTCCAAAGATGACCTGGCCTGGAATGTTCGTGATGATACCTAAAGGAGGAGTCCGATTTGCGGTAACTCAAATAGCCATGCATGTAGCTGGAGGCCTGCTGTGCCTTTTTTTGGACTTGGTCCACGAACCACGGAGAGCAGAAAACGCAACAATGGGGCCTATTCATACAGAAGACCTCTAGTCCTGCACAAGACAACCCGTCCAAAGAGCAGGTGAACATGGTAGACGATTACATTTATGAATTTGATTGGGTGAGTTGAAAAAAGCGGAAGATTGAAACATTCCTTTTCCCCGGATAGTGCCACTCAGTGAATTATGGGATCCAAACCTGATGTTGTGTGGAGCTCCTGGACGTTGTGATTGACGCAATCGGCCGCAGATATAGACGCTCATGTGCAGAAGGACGCAATCCAGGGAAGCTCAGACTGAATGTGGTGCTGCTGGTGAACGGAGAAGAGAGGAGAGAACCGGCCTCGAGATGACGAACTCTCGCAACTAGCTCAAGTGTAAAGCGGTATCAGACGGTGTAGACGATATTTAGAAAGAGGTGGATTAAAAGCAACGTTCAAAATATTCACTCGACGCTCAACTGAGTGGATATTTGAGCTTTACGTAAGATATCAATCTATAGCCTCAACGAAATGTCACATTTATAAGACAGCCAACGTCATGTTGATTGACTGCTGGCCATCGCTACACTATCAGATGTCGAACTTAGGACGTGCCCTTCAAGTGTATTCACACCATCCAGCCGAGTGTGCCGTGCCAGGCCCTTCCGTGGATGCATAAGCATCATCGGAAACGGGAGAGAAGAAGCTTCTTTTCCCATGCTTTGGTTTGCTTTAACACGAGGATCTGTTTTTTCGACTCGACTACATGATTGCGCTGCATACTGCCCTGGGCCGTTTTGCGCGGTCTCGAAAAGCGATCTGGAGCTAATGTAGACCCAGGAACAATGTGGAAGAACTCACGACGACTTCCAATTCCGTTCCACAGATCACGCACCTTTTCTGGACCTTCCAGCCACTCGTTCCTCCTGGTTCTCTACGGTGATGGTGCAATCCGGCTGATACTTGTCAAACTCCCGAAGTACCACTTCCGCAGGTTGCCAAGTCCCAGGAATGTTGCTCTGCTGCAAATTGTTGAATCTTTTCGGGCTTGTAGCGTCAATTTGATTCGTTGGGACTTGCGCAGCACAATTCTCACGCACCCGATTTGAGGGCGCGTTGAACCTTTCCAGTTGGAATTGTCGCGGCAAAGTCGACGATAGGTTTCCGTTCAGTGCGAGTTCTTCGTCAAATGGTAGATTGACGGAGCGCGGAGCTGGGTTTTGAAAAAAGTCGTGAAATGCGCCTGTCGTGGAAGTATGTTCCTCGTATTGATTCTCGTTTAGTATCTCGTGAGGAATTGAGGACACATTTTGAGGGTGCAGTATTCTCCAAGTAGTGTCCTTGGATTGGAACGTGTCTTCGTCGTATCTGGTAGAGCTGGAGAGGCTTCCTTCGGCTTTGAAATCAGGGGCGAGACGCTTCGGCAGGTTCGGCTTCAAGCCGGCGACCCGTTTCTCGCGCGCATTAGGATTCTGTGCAGCGTGAGACCTAATCTTCGTGCGGAAGAGTCGCGCTTCTTTCGGGTGTGAAATGGATAGAAACTGAAAGACCTGTTGACCAGACTCGCTCGTCGACTTCTTCTTCTTCTTGCTGGGACCTTGGTGCTGATACTCGGTATCTGGCGAGTCTCTGCTTGAATCTGGCCCCCAAATCTCGTCGCCGTTTGTTGGTGTTTGCTGATAATTCTCTACTATCTTTGTTTCATTCACGAACAAGGCATCTCTGACAGGGTCGAAAAATGGTCGTGGTGTTGTTGGACTCTGCCCAACAATTTGGGCCTCCATGATGACCCTGCGAAGCGGGGGGATGCCAATCGTGTCTGCCGTCCTTGCATAGCTGCCTTCGTCTTGGTCGTGGACATTTGTTCGTGATGCATTCTGAGTGGGCGGATAGATCTTGGTCGGCACGACAGGCGGAGGCAGGATTTCTTCATCGAAATTGCGTTCACATTGTGATTCTTCTGACCAAGACAAAGGGAGCGGCGGATGTCGAAAATTCCTCCCCTGCTCCATTAACGGCCTATCCCCACTTGCCCGTGGGGATCGCGAACGAGGTGAAATGACGGAGTGGGTGAGGGGTAATGGGCCGGGGTCTGGTTTGGGCAGAAACGGATGCTGCCAAGGTGGCTTTTGTCGAGCGAACTCGTTTGTTGGTGTAACTAAAACGTCTTGTTGAACAAGCTGAAGAGCACGATTTTGTTCGTGGGAGTCTGGCAGTCTGCCTCGCTGCTGGACGTGAATGGATATCAGCCACCAGAAATCGGAAGGGAATCCATCTTAGGTGATTATGCGCTCATTCACTGACTGTGAGACTTGACTGACTGAGCTGCTGCGGTTGCACGTAGCCTGGTGGCTCACCGGTCGAAAACCGTGGCACGACTGATTGGGCTTTGGTTGCATCGACCTACACGTTTTTTTCGGGTGAGTGCTTGGGAAAACTGCGGAATCACTGCAGGCTGCAGCTCATTCGTCTCATGTATCGTCCTGTACTGCCTGATGTCTCGGCTTATCTTATCTTATTTGTTCGTGCATTGAGAGGAGAAGCGGTGCTCGCTTGCGAGTTGCACGGGCTATACATGTATCTTCACGAGGAAGTCATCGTTAGGGGTACACCGCCATGGGGACGCGGCATTGCAAATTCACTGATGGATCAGATTTGTGCATCCGAACGGTCAACTCTGCCCCGAAACAAATCTGTAGGGCAGAACGGTACGAGATGGAAGATCTCCAGTCGGCGAGCCTGGACACGAGACCGGGTATTGCTTTGCGCATAAGCTGCAAAAAAGCAATGGATCCCTGCATTTTCTACTTTCTGCCCTGCTGCTTATTTGTCTTTTGTCTCTCGCTTACGCAAATTTCATAAGCGGCAAGCGTGTGACGGTTCGCAATTTCAGCCGGCATTTAGTGTCAAGCAACTGTACAAAACAGAAACGCCCACTTAAGCCCCTTTTCCATGCAGCTGAGAGTTGGAGCAACGCTACTCGTTCTGATGAGATGTGAAGTGAATGGTCGCGCGGCTGACACACCGGTAACCTATTGTATCCGACCCTGGTTGTGGCCAGATGTACGGGTAGGGGCGGCCCCAAACCACGATGCACGTCTTGGACAATATTCTCATTTCTGTACAATCTGGGTGACGTTGACTTTATGCACAAACGCCAAACGGGACCATCCCGTACAAGCATGTAATCTAATAGTTGCAAATCTCCTGACTTGTTTCATGAGTCCCCCGCGACACGGGCTCGGCCTCGAAACTGCTCAACAGGGAAAACAAACAAGAATGTACAGATCATGGCGGAGTCACTACGCGACGAAGATTTTCAATTGCCAGATTGATAAATTATTCGGTTCTGGGCCAGATCTGTACACAAACGAATCTCATGTTACCAATACGACGGCAAGGAAGACGTGGTTCATTCTCTGGAGATCTTCAGTATTCGGTATTCGGTGGTCAAACGCCGGCCCCATGCACACTTTTTGGGTTCGTGTCATTCATCATCTATTCAGGTGTTCCCGTGCATGCCAAATGCCATGAATGCGCTCCAAAGGGTCTAAAGGGTACAGATTCGCTCATTTTCTTGAAGGTCTCCCCGGGATTTCTTCCGCACTGAATGGCTCGAGCACTCAATTCAGTTGCAAGGCTTCATCTCAACTTAGGTTGGGTTTAGGAAACCGTGGTTATGATCACAGGCTAAGTTGAATCATCAATTGAGCATATACTGGACGTTTGTTGCCTTACAGGTCGGATATTGATCCAGCAATTTTAGGCGTAGATGCTTCTGGACGCTGTTGCCTTTCATCTGACCACCGCATTAAATGAGACGTCAGCGTCGACGTCAACGACGTCGTGTACGCATTTTAGGCATCAATATTTGGCGATCAGTTGCCAACCTCTTTCACTGCTGCCTAATAAAAGTGTTATAAAGGCTCCAAGAAGACATTATCTTGACTACAGAGAGGTTTCGACAGCGTGTCACAGACTTCATTGAATACTTAAGTAAACAACCGCAACGCTCGGAAAGCCCCCACAATGCCTGTAACGGAAGTAGGGTGCATGGGTGTCAAGCCCGATTTGAGCCCCATGGACGACTCTACACCAGAAGGATCGTTTCTCTCACGAGTGTACACGGCTGTCACGGTTGCGGAGGGTGGGCCTTATCGTGCATTCTGGGGCACAGAGATCGAAAATCCATTGCTGTTGTGGGGATTCTTTGACTTTGACTCGGTGGAACATCATGAAGTATTTGCCAAGCTGTAAGTTGCACCACACCACAGAAAAGCCTTTCGCAGCTACCAAATAATGTTCGAGACTGATATCATTGGGCGAATTTCAGCCATGGCGCAGAAATTGTCAAGGACTTGCCTGCTTTGCTTACCCATGGGGAATTCGTCAAGCACCTGTCTTTGACGCCTTCGTCGTCAGTCGCGCTTCAATGCCCTGTCACTGAGCTCATTCTCGTGTACTTTCCCGAAGACGTTTCCGAAGAGGTGAGGGCAGAAGCGACCATCAATATCGAACGAATTTTGGCCGAGAACTTCCAAACGTGTGTTGACGTTACTGCCGTCAGCTGGGGATGGAGTGTGGAGAATGACTTCCCTGTACGAGGCCAAAGTGGCGATACGGGTGCGGTTCTTGCAGTTGTTGTAGGGTGGGGCAGTGCTGACGGGCAACGAGTCTTTTACCAGACAGAGATAGGGGAGAGGGCGAGGCTTGGTATGAACGCGATCCAGGGCGCCATCAAAGTGACCGAGGTTTCGATTCGCTGCCGATACTCGGAGAGGAAATAAAATCGAAAGAGAAGTGACTTTACAATAGAGACCTGTCAAAATGATGAATGGCAAGTCTGGACGTCGTCAACGAACCCGCTTGTACTGCTCATACTGGGAGATCACATGCCAAAGGCGGACTCTGCCTCAGCGGCAAGCCGGTCGCCTTGTTTGTTAACCCATGTAACGGATGATAGTAGCCAGACTCTAGCGGTGACAAATTGTTAATTGCTTGTTTATCGCACAAGCCGTGATGCTTCTTTCAGACAGGCCCATACGTAAGTCCATGTTATTCAATGTAGGAAAACCAGTATCGGGTAGGGAGTCTGTCAAGCTACCTGAACCAGCTGTGAACTTTTATGCGTGGCTTCAGGCTTCAGATAAAACACCTCTCTGTCAGATTCTGGATATCTTGTCTTCTCAGACGGCGGTTCTGGAACTTTTACCGGGTGGATCCTGACATAGATTGACTCCGCATCCGTCACAATACGAGACATTCTTTACTGGCCAGCGCCACTCCTTTGATGACTGGAATTGTTGCAAGGAGTGTTTCGTGCGCAGATGGTGGCTGACGATGCTAGGTTGTACCACCCTGGGCCCAAACATTCAGGACTTGCGTAACGCATGAGACGAATGGTACTGATCGTTTGCGGCGCAAGGGAGCAAACCTAACCAGGCACGTTTTCAGATGTTGAAAAACACACAATTCACTACTTCAAATCCTTGCAAGTTCATCCTTACCGTTAAGAGAAGATTTAAAGCTACTTGTCATCCTCATTGCGGTGGATTCGTGGACATCTCAAGTTCTGTGCCCGACTTTGACTCGTTTCCAATCATGCTTCGTATGATCGGATTTTACGCAGTCATCTCCTTTTTTGTCGTTTTAGTCATTGGAGAAAGTCCCGGTTATCGGGCATCAACTGATGGGCCAGCGACGATGACTTCCCGAATCCAAACTCGACCAAGCGGGCATCAACTCGGCAACTTTACATTGCTTGAGACCACGGTCACCTTCAGATCTCCCAACAGTGCCTCATTAGTCTTCCGCCCTATTCTTGGCCGCCGCACAGTTGTCACTCCGCCAACATACTTTCCAGGATCTGCTACGCAACTGATCGAACAGGAGAGACGATGTCATAATGAAGCCGACTTCCCAGGGCACGCTGATATTCGTTCACGAAAGCAGGACGACGGCGTCGCCGCCTTTTGCAATTCCGAGAAGGGCAGAACCATTCTGACAAGGAGAGTGCACGGCGTTGATCCTTATCCAGCTATTCGATATCGTCACTCCGATCGATGGAAAATCAAACATGATTTCAAAGTTGAGTGGCAGCCGGGGTGCGACACGGGGGAAATTAGCCAAGACATACAGCGGCCGCTTGGTGATCAGAGCCCAACATGCTACAATCTCATGAGAGCGAATTACTTGAACTGTAAGTGTTCTAGGTGCGGACTTTCCGAGGGACTCAGCTGATATTGTACTTTAGGCAACAATGGCGGCGTAGGCGGCAGCGTCCAAGTCGGGTGTTTGATATACACATATAATGGAGGCAAAGATGGCGCGTATTATTAGTAAATTCGATAATCTGCCTATTGGTAATGGGCGTGGCACTTCCTAACACAGGAACTTCTCTTTCAAGAACTTTGGCTTCAAAGGCCATGTTGTCAACTTCAAAATTTGTTTTAGAATGCCAGGCCAAAATAAGGTCTTTAATAATTGGCGATATATCGATAGCAATGTGGAATCAAAACATACCCAATCCCTGTGAAGTAAACCACGGCCAACGGAAGAAATGTTTTTCAGCGACGCTGAAAATCCGAAAATCGTCTTAAGAACAGATTTTCAGAGGAGTGTAGAAAGTCCACGCTTCTCGCCCCCCTAAACTCAGATCTTTTCTCTCTTTCCCATGATCGTCGAAGGCTTAGCCTCAAATCACTGACAGTGCCGTTGTCCGGCGAGGCGATAATCGTCATGGCTGTCAGTATCATTCTTCTCACAGCCTGAATTCGTTCATCATATACATGATGATTGCCTTCAAAGCAAGCTGTGTCGTACTCGAGTCGTATCAAGAGCGTGTCATCGTCATATGCCAGGCACTCGACCATCAACTTAAACTTTGCACCATCACTCCATACCAGTCGCGGTTCAACACCGTCACCCCAAACTGCATTATCCCAAGGACCGCATTTGCTCTGCTGCTTGTTATTGGATCCATTACCGCGCGTATCGTGGAATGAAGTGACACAGTCGAAGAGTGGATGGTTGGGAATTTGGCTTTCGGAATCAATGCCTAAATATTGAAGCAGTTGGTCCCACGGAACTGCGTGAGCCAAAGCACCTTGGGACGAGTCTTGAACGGCATGAAGGTAAGACCTCAGAGTCGACGTAGTAACATCATGATGTACACGGACTGGTAGCGGCTCTAGGAATAACCCGACAGCCTCCATGTCCGCTTCGGAATGTCGATTGAGGAAAGGTGTGCCCAATGTCACATCAATCTTGTCGTCCTCGATTGTGACCGCCGCAGCGACTGCGGCAACCAGCAACTGCTGTAGGGTAACCCCGGACTCTCGCACACAGACTTGCATGCGGTGCCACAGTGAAATAGACACGCGTCCCACAAGTGATTTTCCCCGATAATTGACCCGGTCAATATCGTTTCCCAGATAAGCATGGCGCTTGTTCTTCACCTCATCCAAGTAGACCGACCAGAACGCGAAACATGATTCATCAGATGACGTTTGCCTGCCGCACACCTCTGGGGGCGACTTGGGGGGAGAAGGAGGAATCGATGGTCCACGATGATATTCAGTGGCCACCTCTTTGAGCACGATACCCAGGGTGGTGTAGTCACACACAATGTGAGACCAAACGGCAATAATGGTATTGTGCGTCATTGTTACCCGGACTGGGGGCGACGTGCTCAGGTCGAAATTCCGGTTCAATTCCCTGCGGATATTGAGGCGACGCCGTCTCTTCACACGCGGAGGAGACAAAGACAAGACTCGCCGTAAGCCGCAACCATCATGTTGTACATATCGAGATCGGAAGATGAGATGTCGTGCCAGCACAGCGTTCCATGCCTTGGCTAACTTGGCGCTGTCGATGCTTGTGGAGTATTGAGCCACCCAGCTCACGTTGAAAGCCGAAGTGCCGGATTTTAGTTGATGTTTTTTCCACCATTCTCTTTCGATCGGGCGGGGCTCAAAGGCTCCGAGCCAGGCATCATTTCTCGCCTCGCCCGGTATAGGGGGCAGGGACATCTTGTCCATGCTGTCGATTGCGGCTGCAAACTCCCGCAGAGTTGGTTTGTCAATTATCATTCGAAGCGTGATGAGAACTCCGAAGACGGATTTCAGTTTGGCTGCTAATCGCAACTGCTGTAGGGAGTGCCCGCCTAGCTGTATGAAATTCGAGTCGGGGCCAATTTGAGATGACAGGGCTTCATTCTCCAGAATTTGGGCCCAGATTGCAGCGACAACAGCCTCCGTCCGAGTTATTGAAGAAATTCCATTTGTTTCCTCCCGATTTTGATGACAGATGCCGGAGTCGTTGGCCAGCTGCACAATAGTTTGATAGTCCACTTTCATGTTTGGGGTCATCGGAAGCTGACGGGTAACGAAGGTGTGTTTGGGTATCGCAAATGGGGGCAGAGCGTCACGCATTGCCACCCGCATTCCTGCGAGATCTCCAGAAGTTGATTGAATCATGCAAATCAGTTGGTCGTCTTGAGTTGTCACAGCTACAGCGCTGGCTTCATGCTGTTGACCACAAGCACGTAGAATACGGGCTTCCAGGTCTTCAAGATCCACCCTGAATCCCTGAAGCTTGGTCTGGCGGTCCGCGCGACCCAGGAAGACGATATCGCCGGAATCGTCCCAAAAGCCTCGATCTCCAGTCTGGTACATGTATTCTCCCGACTTCACGAATGGGTCGGGAAGGAAGCGCTCAGCAGTGATTTCTGGTTGCCCGATGTATCCGATGGCAACCTGGACGCCCGCGAGGTAAATGTCACCGACCACACCTGGAGGAGCCAGTCGCTTGCATTTATCTAGGATATATACCCTTGTCGTTGGATTTGGCTTCCCAATCGTGACTGTATGGCCGGGCCGTAGTTGTTTGATCGTGGCGCCACAAGTTGCCTCTGTTGGCCCATACATGTTGTACACAGTCTTTCTGGAAGCCCACGTGTCGCACACCGTCTGCGGTACTATTTCGCCGACCAGATATACAACCTTTAGCTGTGGGAAGTCGTCCGGGTCCAGGACAGATGCCAATGATGGAGTGAGAATAGCGCAATCAGCAACACAAAGATGCTGTATACTTGCTGGGTTGTCTATCTCCCGCAGAACGAGTGTAGCTCCGTATGAAAGGGCCGAAAACAGTTCATGTATGGCACCGTCGAAAGCCAAGGACATGACCTGTGCAATCCTGATACCAACGGATGCACCCAAGCGGACTTCTAGGGTTTTCTGGAAAGCGACAAGACCTCGATGTGTGCACATGACGCCTTTAGGCTTGCCGGTTGAGCCAGAGGTGAAGCAAATATAAGCCTTATCTGCTGGTCGAGGCGCCGTTCTGATTGGAAAGTGTACATCGTAGGACAGCGTCGCCTCCATATCTTCCAGGGCAGCAGCAACGTTGAATACAACCTCAGCTGCAGTCGGTATGCTGGCCATTGAGCTCGTGCCTGTGGATAGAAAGACTCGTGCAGTTGATGCCTCAAAAAGAGATTCGCGGTATTTTTGAGGATGCGATCTGTCCAAGGGGCAGTAGATTCCTCCAGCTCGTAATATGCCATATATGGACACAACCCAGTTGACGGAGCCATCTGCGTGCACAGCCACGACCTCTTGAGGTTGTATCAGTTGAGTAAGTTTGGAAGCAACGTGGCCAGAAAGCCTCTCCAACTCGCCGTAGCTGATCGTTAGGTTTCCGCACTCAACGGCGATTGCGCCAGGGTAATGCTTCGAAATGCCCTCAAATAACGTCACGAGGTCGTCTTTAACGGATGGAATCGTCGTTTGGAATGAATTCCAGTTGCCCATCAAGCCCAGAGCCCGTCCGCACGTTTGCAGCACAGGTTGAATTGACTCTAGACTTGCCTCGGTGCGGGAAAGTGATATGAGCGATACCCTAAAGATGCTGGCAAGTGTTTCCATCGCCTTCGTAGTATAGCGCTCAGCAGAGTATTGGAGAACCATGCCACTTCCATCTTCTTTGACGATGGCATTTAGAGGCAAATTCGTCGTGTGTTGGTAAAAGGATTGTTCGACGCCTGCACCTTTGACCCAGCATTCAGAATTCGGTGTGAACGCCATCAAATTTCCCCTTACTCTAGAGAATCCATTATCCGGCGTGGTCCATGAAAAATACGACAACCGCTGGATTCGAGAAAAGACATCCTCTACCAGCTGTCGAGATGAAGATTGCCAGTCAAGATCAAGTTGGAGTGGCAATGTGTTCACCATGGGGCCTATCGTGTCGAAGATCCCGGCAAGCCCAATGTTGCGACCGGACACAACAGCCCCGATGACAACACTGTCCGAATTTGTGTAAATTCCAAGGCAAACTGCCCAGGCAGCATAGAAGAATGTGGCGGGAGTGACACCGCAGGACTGGGCTGCACCTTTGATCGCAGCATAATCGGTGGGGGCAAGTTCGACAGGAACCTGCATCTCTTCCCTTTTGCCCCGCACATTGTTGGTGGATGCAGGAGCGTTTGGCGGCTTCGAAATAAGGAGTTCATCGCATGCTGTTGCTAACTTGGTCTTTTGTTCAGCCCAAAAGAGATCTCCCTCGGCCTTTCGACTCAATCTCAACTCTTGTTGAAAGCGGCATAGATCTACGTAGGCGGGCCCTGGAGGCGCCGGTAAAGGCTTCCCGGACGCCATCCGGTGCACTTTCTGAACCAAGAGGCCGGCAGACCAGCCATCAATCAGAGCATGATGAATCGCCCAGATAACAGCGGCTTTACTATCAGCTGGTTGTCTCGTACGGTAGTGTAGGACGGTAAATCGCAAGCCAAAATCGACTCCATTGTTGTCGGGCCAAGGCATTCCTGAACTAGTTGCTTGAAGCAACGCGTTCCTGTAGATTGTTCGGCTCTTTGTTTTGAACTCTCGCCAGAAAAGTCGAGGGCGAATCTCCTGTCCATCGTCTGGGATACGGTACGCTGTTTGAAAGATAGGCTCTGCTCTGCATACTTGCATCCAGGCTTCTCTGAGGCGGAAAATATGACTTGGATTGTGTATCTCGCTGTAGTAGATTATGTTCGCACCGGGTGATTCCAGGCTCCCATGAACAAGAGAGATTTGGATATCTGACATGTCGCATACAGAGTGATTGCCGATGCAGAACTCCTCTGTGAAAGTCAGGATCGGGCGTAGCCCGCTGACGTTAGAAGCCGAGGACTCGTCGATTGCGTTGCCTAGACTGGGCTCTTTGCTGTCTTCGCGCCATAACACGGCTTGTTCGTCTTCTCGACTTCTGCTTGCAACCTCTCGAAACTGTACTGTTTGTCTTGTGGGCTCGTTATCGTGAATACTTTGGCCGGTCCAAATTTGTGGGTGCTTGCTACTATTGTAGACAGACATTGGTCGGCACTGCCGTAGCAAGTCCGTGATAGAACCACTCGAGAGAACACAATCGACAGGGACAAAGATACCATTGCGCTTGCACTCCATACAAAATCGTAAAGCCGCCATGGAGTCTCCGCCATTGGTAGTGAAACTCTGCTCCTGCAGGATCGATTCGACACCCACTCGCAACACCGTTGCTAGTAGTTGTAGGGCTGTTGCATAATCCATTCTAAAAGTTGCTGATAGGAGAACTTCCTGTGGAGTCGTGTTGCAATCGCGCGAGATTAGCAATCGAGTCTTCAAAGACCACAGGCATACTTTGGAATGACTTCTCTGACGCTTTCGCAGTAATCCTATCCAATTTGAGTCGTTCACGTCCGGAAGCCGCCATCTTTGCCACGAAACAGTGCTTGCTTACTGAATCTAGAAAGGGAGGAAAGGACGATATTCGGCAGTCCGATGGTGTCACCGGAAGACTCTTCGACTGCCCAAAGCGGTAGCCATGTTAAGGTAGGTGGACAAATCATAAGGTTCATCAAATGATCGTCGTCGTAATCGCGATCGCTCGATTCATGATTTCGCCTGCATGGGTGGATGGGTATCAATTTTCATCTTCGTCGACAGCTCAGGCATACTACTGGCACTTGCTCTTGTGTTTGACCGCGTCCAAAATATGCCAAATTCCCACACAAACCTCTTGTCGTCTAGATGTCCGCACATCGTCCTATCTTTGACAACAATATGACAGTAACCTTTCATGTCGGTGACACGGCGGCGGATTCAGCTGAACCTCTCAAACAACACCACGAAACGTGTCTATGCTTTTTGCCGCTTTGGGACTTGACTGCCGAGTTGAGTGGACTTCCCCAGCGGGTCGCCTCCGGGCGTTGTCGCCATTCATGGAGCGCTATGTAGTCGTGGAAACTGGTAAAGGGCAGCCGTCTCGCCATCATAATCCCGGTAAGATCAACGATTATCCGAAGCAAATACGACGCAATACTCGAATTTACAATATGGAAGGCTACATCAAGTACACCAACGATCGTGATAACAACAAGTCAGAATCCGCGCGTCTCCATGATCAGCACGATGTGCTTTTGCATGCCATGAGTAACCGAGCTATTCTTGCTCCCGTCGACTTCTCTCGGCGATACCTGCGGATCTTAGATTGCGGCGCCGGAGATGGTCGCTGGTTGTTTGACTTGCGCCAGTACTTGGACAAACATGTAGCTGGCGCTGACACTTACCACTATGTCGGGACCGACATCAATCCTAGTCTTTGGCCCAAGTCACTCCCCCCACACGTCGAATTTTTTAATCAGTCCATCCTTGAATCTTTCCCAGCTAAATGGCACGGGACCTTCGATATTGTGCATCAGCGCCTAGTTATGGCCGCAGTGGCGCCCCCAGCGACAACCATTGCCTCTGTCGTTGCCGAACTAGGAGGCTTGCTCCGTCCTGGGGGTTGGTTGCAACTTGTGGAGCTTGACAATGATTGTACGTCTGAGACTGGGCCAGCTTTACGGCGCTTGTTGGATTATCATCAGAAGAATTCGGAAGCAGGTGGCCTCGGCCCAAATCTTTCCGTCCACCTCAAGACTGCCATGGAAAACATCGGCCTTGAAAATATAAGGCAGCATTCGGTAGACGTTTTTTATGGAGCGAAGAACCAAGGAGGTGCGGACCTCATGGCGAAGAGTACTAGGAGTCTGTCGCAAGTCGTAGGACCAGTTTTGGCCCAAGCCAAGGGTATGAAGACCGTTCTCTTGCATCGCAACACCATGTCGAATCTATCTAACAATAATAGTGGCTGTCCCAAACACATATAACAAGTCTGATGAGGTAACATTGCCTTCCCAACTGCAGAAGGAAGTCGAGGAAGTCGGGGCTCGACTTCGTTTTACTATAGTCTACGGACAGAGAGGCATCACATCTTGAGCCTCAAGCAATCAAACAGAAGTCAATATCAACTGTGATACACCTTAATCCCTCCTGTGATTTGAAAACTTCAGTTTTGATTGAGCCTTCAGAGCATGAACTCATCCGCCACGACTTGAGTGAGGTTTCTACTCGGGTCGTTTGGGAGTAACTACTCTCTCAGGTTTAGTTCTGGATAGTCAGGCACTTTCCATCCGCCTTTGTCCTCCGGTATGAGTCTGTTCACAATCTCATCTACCCTCAGCAAAGATAGAGCCCCAAGCAGTCGATTAGCTATCCACACGCCCCATCGACTTTCCAAATAAATCATCCCAGGTCCGCTCACTGGTAACTTTTGGGCCTCGGTGATAAATGGTCGCAAAACCTTCTCATAGGATTGCAAGGCGGCACTGAGATTTTCCCCATGCTCGTGTCTGGTGATCTCACCGGCCAGGACGTAGGCGCCAACAACACCACATGCAGTACCCATGCCACTCATCGGACTTGGACAGTATGCAGCGTCTCCAAGCAGGGTGACTCTACCCTGAGACCAACTCTTCATCTTGATTTGTCCTAGTCGTTGAGCGTAAAAGTCATCAGTGTTTATGAGTCCTCTAATCAGGCGTTCCGACTGCCATCCTGTATTTTTGAACGCTTCTGCCCAGACCTGCTTCTGCATGTCCATCGTGCCAGTAGTCAAGCCTTGCCAAGATGAAGCGTTTCCCATGATGCCGAGGTATCCTTGAGCGGAGGGCCTCCCTCCTGTTCGTATGGACATAAATCGCCGGTTCGGTATCAAGCAGGCCTTTGCTGTAGGAGTGTCGTTCCGGTCCCCAGGCATGCTGAAAAACGCAAAGTTCACCCCCGAGAACTTGAAAACCTCGTTGTTCACATCCTGGCCGAAAGCAAGTCGTCGAGTTTTGGAAGACTGCCCGTCCGCTCCGACTACCAAGTCGAATCTCTCCATCTTCCCGTCAGAGAATGTCACGCTCACACCGTCTCTGGACTGTTGTATGTCTGTCGCATATGTGCCGAATTTGTATGTCAGCCCTCCTTGATCCCTTGTACTGCGTCCTTGCTGAAGGCTGGCTTTGTATATCACGTCGACAAGATCCCCTCGCATGATTTCATACTCGCTAGTAAAAGCCTGTCGGCCCTTGCCAGAGTCGTTCTTCCCAAACACTGCCCACTGCTTGCCGGAGTGGGCGTCAACAAATGCGATGCCGTCCTCGGCCACGGCGCGGGCCTTGACAGCATGCAAAAGGCCCATCTTCTGCACAACCGAAATACCCTGCCCACGCAAATCTATCTGCTGTCCTCCCTTGCGTAATGTTGGCGAACGTTCGATAATCGTAACATGATGGAGGGGGTTGGCACGAAGTAGAAAGAGCGAGAGCGATGGGCCGGCCACCCCGGCGCCTGCAATGAGTACTTTCAAAGGCATTCTGGCTTTCTCAATGATTTGGAGCTAGTTTAATGGATGGCGATGCCCTCGATCTACTGTGTTCGGCTTTACTTCCATCAAAGTTCGAATATGAGGGTCATATTGCTATCCATATGTCTAGCTCCGTGGAGCTGCCCCTCCCTTGCTGCGAAATCCGGATCGCTTTCGTCATCCCATGTAAGCAACAGACTACGCAGTAGACGTGAAAAATAGGGAGATGAGCGTGATACAGCGGTGCACAGTTGGCGTCTGTTCATTTCGCCATGGATATCCGCGAAATATACTTTCGGGTAGACGGACGTTGTGAAACCTTCTGGCGCCGGGCATTCTATCAGCTTAGCACAGACGCCTGAAGTCGTTTAGATCGCATGGCTGGCGCACTAGTGACAGCGTCGCGAACCTTGATTTCGCATTTGAGTTCATCTGATGGCTTCAAACATGCGCGCAAGACCCATACATGTCAAAGGACAGTTCGACTCATTTTCAGTTAATAATGGTCACACCACGAACTGGCGCTCTTGATCTTGCTTGTAATCCGCCCTGGACGTACGCAACTGGATTCTGGCAGTCTTCTTCACCAACACAGCCTATTCAGCATGGCGAAAACCGACTCCAGTATGCCAAACGGCACCAGTGATCGAACTCACACAGTGGAAAAGCTTACGTCTCTGAAAGTGGCTTTGTCGGATCTTATCAGCACATTGAAAGAGCCAGCGACGCAAGCAGAGCTCAACGCCACACTCCACGATCCGGAGGCTCTGCCGCATAAGGAGGTCGGATCGATAGCGGCACAGGTGGTGGATATTCTAGATGACGCCAAACAAATGCTGCAACCGTCGCAACTGGTTCTTGCAGATCACTTTATGGGTTTGTTTCGCTATGTTTGTGGTTGTCGATGTCGTTGCTGATCGGTTTCGCCTCAGGTTATTACTTGAGTAGTAAATCCCTCGTTGCTGCAGTCTCATTCAAGATTCCAGACATTCTTGGCCAACGCCCTGGTTTGACAGTTTCCCAGCTAGCGGAGACCGCTGGGGCTCGTGAGGACCGGTTGCGCCCTGTGATGAGATTGCTATACAACAACGGCTTGTTCGTCTACGATGCTGCAAGTGACACTTATACCAACAATTCGCGGTCTGATCTCCTGAAGTCCGATCACTGGACTCAGTGGCATACGTGGGTGGAGTTGTATGCTACTGAGTTCTACGACATGGCACGCGGCATTCCAGACTCACTACGGGCTGACTCCACCCGCACTGCAGCTCAAATCAACTACGACACTGATGATGATATTTTCACCTATTTTCAAAAGCGTGGTTGGGTATCGCGGGTGCATCGAGCCTTCAACGCAAGTCAAATTGCCCAGGCAGCTGGTATTCTCGCCGACTACCCCTGGGGTGACGTGGCTGACCGAGTGATACTCGACATCGGTGGCGGCGGTGGCGCACTTCTTGCTTCTTTACTACGAGAATATCCTAGCAGTGAGTGGTTATTCGTATTTTCCTTCGTGTACTATTCACGTGTTGGGGGCCAGTCCCGCCCAAGTATGGCTCCCAACGGAAATGAATTGCCTCTAACAATGACCTTAGTGCGAGGCGGAATTTTGGACCTACCTGCTGTCATCGATCACACTCGACCATTTTTCCACTCTCCTGATGGCCAATTCTCCGATGTTGGTGATCGAGTATTAGCAGAAGATCTTGTTGCGGGAGACTTTCTCACCGGCCCGATCCCCCGTCATGAGGTTTACGTCATGAAGTGGTGTCTACACAACTGGCTCGATCCAGACGTCAAGAGAATTCTCCGAAACATACGAGATGCCATAATAGTTCAGGAAAAGTCGAGATTGGTGGTGCTAGATGCGGTGTTGCAAGATGGAGCAATGGGGAGGTTGGCGCAGTATGGGGATGTGCAGATGTTGATGACTGCCAAAGGACGTGAGCGGACTGAGAAAGAATGGAGGCAACTGACTGAGACTTCTGGTTGGAAGGTGCACAGGATATACACTCTGAGAAATGCCTGGGTTAATGCGATTGAACTAAGGCCATGAACGAACTGTATCTGCGAGATTTCGATGCTTCATTCCGCAGCAACTTTCTACAATTATCATATTTGCATCTTCAGCACAAGTCACAATGCTTATTTTTGTAAATCCACCATGTCTATGAAATGAAACTTTAATAGACACTGAATGTTGTTAGGACTCAAATTTCTGATTTCAGCATCCAGAGTGCGCCCAATATTTGAAGCGGTAGTTGTCCCACAATGGTTGTTCGGAGGATCTCCAGCAGAACCTTATCCGCATGCGAAAATTTTAATTCGTCTCAAGAGAAACACGGCACTCACACGCAATTTCCTTCATGCGGCAAGAATGGGGATTTCCGGATTTCAACGGTGTTGGGGAATCCGTGAGAATTTTGACTTGCCCCAATAGGAAGCCTGCTCGTGAGGTTGAGCCCGACTCACCCAAACATGTCGTTCTGTCGTTGGAGGCAGAGCTCAAGAGTCACCTCCCAACGTCTATAGGAAGAATTTTGGATGAAGTCGAACGACGCCTGTCAATGGACCATGATTGCGTCCACTTCGAGTATGAGCCTTTCACTACAAACCGTTGCAATCGTATGTATACTAGCACTTATTGCGGGATTTTTGGATGTCCTTTCCCGCAGACGCTCTATGCGATGGCCACAGACTTTACTGTCCACGATAATCAATGTAAGTAGTCTTCGGCTTGGAATGGCCATTCAATTGACGCGAAATAGCAGTTTCTAGAGTTTCAGTTTCCCGTGTTGAATATCGCTGGCAAACGCACATCAATCCCTTCCTGTCCCTACGTATGGCCAAACGGACAAGGAGATACTGAGAAATTCCTCCATGGCATTGAAAATTCCAGAGATTGGAGGGAGCACTATGGAGGCGTATACCGCATTTGGTCTGGGATGCAGCCGGAAATGTTCGTCAGCTTTCCTCTCTTTGGACATTTGGATGTTGCTTACATTTAAACCCACCAGTGTGTTGACAAAGCCTCATCAGCTCCAGGAGGTGTTCAAAGATTCGGACAAGCACTCAAAGGCGCCGGCAAACAACTCTGGCTTCTACATGAACCAACTTTTGGGTCAGTGCCTTGGGCTGATCAGCGGGCGAGACTGGCGAGCCGTACGGGGCGCAATGGAAGCCCCTTTCCGGCACAACCGTGTGGCCTCGCAAGTTGAGAACTTCCAGCGCCTTGTCGAGCAGCACTTCGCAGATTTACATGCTCAAAGCGAGGGTAATCTGGCGAATGGGTTATTGCATCCTGTAAACGATCTGGCAATGCTACCCTTTCGAATCATTGCTGAAATGGTATGTTGTTTTCTGTTTGCATTACTCCATATACCTTATACCCATAGACTCCCGGGCGGATCTCTGGATCAAACGTACAACTCCTACTAAAGAAATTAATTTTCAATGCGATAATCAAAGGGAAAAGAGCGATTTCTGACGTCAAGTTACTCCTAGTTCTATGGTCGGCTCCCGCCTGAACTTGTCAAGTCATTGGAAGATCTCGTGCCCATTCGCACTCACATCTTCAACAACCATGTCATACGAGGAGGCTTGCATAGATTCTCCTGGGCTCGCTTCTTGCCTACTGCTGCGAATGCCGAGCTCGCGAGGTTCAAGTCGTCTTGGAAGCAGTTCAACCAGATGGCTTTAGCATGTGCGCTTCAGGAAAGGGGTCCGCCACCACCGATCGTCGCCATGTACGACGCCATAGCCATGGGCAATATGAATGAGGACCAGTTACTGCAGACATTGGACGAATCCCTTTTCGCCAACTTAGATGTAACCATCGGGGGACTATCATGGGTGCCTGTCTTCTTGGCGGCCCATCAACATGACCAAGACCGCTTAAGAACTGAAATCGACGCAGCATACAGTCATGAGGAGGATATTAAAGAACTTAACAACTACCTCAGCGAGGGCCGTTCTACATTTCTAGCCTGCTGCACCCTAGAGTCAAGTCGCCTGCGTCCTTTAGCTGCATTCACCGTTCCGCAAGCAGCACCAACTCCACGTCGAATTGATGTTGCTCCCGGGCTAGCGTATGTGATACCTGCTGGCACCAGCTTTGTGGTGGATACGTACGCCCTCAATGTGTGCAACGAGGCATGGGCACCTGACAATGAGAACTATCGCCCGGATCGGTTTTTCAACAACACAGATAAGAACACCCGGGCAAGACGATACTTATTCTGGAGATTCGGCTTTGGCCCGAGGCAGTGTTTGGGACGGTATGCTGCTGACCTGGTGATCAGAATGACTGTGGCACATCTCGTGCGCAACTACCACCTAGACCTCTTGCCTTCCGAAAAAAGCACCGACTGCAACACTTGGTCGAGAAGTCGAGAGTCTTGGATCACCCACCCTGATTTAAAATTGCGCTGCGTACAAAGGACTTGACTTGACAATCACTGACATGTAGCCACAATTAAGTTTGATACATTCATAATATGCAAAAAGAAATTCACTTATATGCATCATGGACGAAAACGTAATCCATTGTTTATGATCTTCTTGCCGCGGCGCTGACGACATCGCCCTTCAAAACCATGATCCCACCATATATTTACTCTGTACAAAGCTGCCCCACCTCCGCTGAACACCAAACATGGGGCTCTGAACCTTCGATCGACTCTGAGGTCCCTGTCACAAGAAGTCACGAGGAGCAGAGGCAATATATTGAATTTACTAATCTCGTCCTAGGGATCTGGATGGTGAGTTCAAATACGGCACATTGTTTTGGAAGGTGTGCTTCGTCCCGTGAATGAAAGTGGCCAATGAGCCTCCGCCCCCCTTCCCTTTCCGTTAGGCTATGAAAAGCCTAACCAACGACTGCCATCGCCACTTAAGACTGCTAAATGTATCAGACTCGAACCCGATGCGACGGAAGACTTTAGATCCACGTACGTTGTCGTGTGAGACGTCATTTAGCATCTGCACCAAGGAGCAGGGTCACCGCCGGGCCACACGCAGCACCCGGCTCCACACTGGGCGGAGAGAACCCATCGGTTGCCGTTGCAGACCGCGATCTGGTTGAAGTCGTTGGTGCAGTCATAGGCTGCACCACTGCAAGAGCTTCCGAGAGTCGCCGTGGCAGAGCTGACGGCGACAAAAGAAGCAAGAACGGAAACAACTTGGAGGAGTTGCATGGTTGCGATGTACTTGGAAATGAAGTAGAGGAGTAATGTGTTTGAATTGGGTGGCTTATGGAGATAATCAGTCGCCTTTGCGGGAACATTGGGTCTTATTTATACTTCAAGATATCAGTGTACAATCGACAGCCTCCGCAAGCTTCATTGAAGAAACCCAGTCTCAGACAAAGATGGCGGGCTAGGTCCGCCCAGTACTGTGTACGTGGGACTTTTGCGGCAGGGGCAATTCTAGATTCTGGACTTCGAGTAAGATGCCGGGCTTGAAGGAATTGCACGATGCTACGATGACTGCCAGAAATCACCATCAGTCCCCCAAGCGGAACCCAATAGCGGCCAACCCAATCCCCGCAACATGTGGGCTATGTAAGTGTAAGTGGCAGCGATCAACAACCTAGCACAAAGTCCCCTTGGACAACTTAGTGGGACTCAGGATACCTGGACGTCCGTAAGCCAATCAAGATTCAGACACCGCAGTAAACTAAATCCCACTCACATGTTGTCATTGTTCACTGAGACCCCTGGAACCAAAGACACTGCCAGAGTACGAAGTACACATTTTATTCACCGCATACTTGCGTTTCCCATTCAAGACGGAGCATTGCCGCACACGTTGGCTGACATGCGTACTTCTGACTCAAGCAACGCTATTCTCATCTGTCAAGATCTATTGATTCAAACATGAGGTACTGCATAGGTTTGAGCTTCACACCTTCGCGCTTTCATATCACATCATCAACTCCTCGGTCTATCCCCCGTGTTTGGAGACCCGAGCTCCTCCTGTGACTCGAATGATGGATGCACAAGAGCTTACATCAATTTCGACGGCGACTCTCGTACACAGTGCGGGTCCTTGAAAGGCACCTCGTTTAGCTGTTCAGGCAGGGATCGACACGTTGAATACAAACATGTCTGCCGTGTACTTCAGCAGGCAGAAGCGAACCAGACACGTACGACGTCGTGTTGCTTTTACGACACGATCCTTCAGGGCTGAAATGCACTAGTGCGATCCTACGGGCCGGCACATTCAAAACATGTCCACCCGGCAGCATGTCATTGGCGGCTGGCGGGCTCAGTGGTGCGGGAGTTCCTGGATTGACCTGCGCCGAACACCCGACCGCCGAAAACCCGACACAGCCTGAGCTGACATCTGGGGCTGCACGAATTAAACAAAAGTACTAAACTTAACCCCACACGACCAAAGTCCCAAGAGCATGTCCATTCAACTAGGGATGGATGCATTCCATGCTAGGCACGAACAAAGATTCCTTCGGACGCTCGGATGCTCCGGCTGGGGTCTAGGTGTCCAACATATTCACTACTCAGCACAGTTGACTCCAAATTATTAAAAGTCGAATGCACCCGTATTCATTAGGTCGAGATCTCTGCTAGAATTGGCGTTTTCAATTCTATCGCTCTTGTGTGTTTTTTTCTCTGAGAAGAGGTTATGTATTGGTTGGCACAATGATTGACAACAAATCATTTCACATAGCCATCTACGTATACTTACTTTTTCACCTGTCTGCGAGCGATTACTCCCATATTTTCCCTCTGCTCTCTCCATCTAAGGTAATGTGATACCTGCAGCAATATATACTTATATGCGCAACTCATTGGCTCGAGCAACCTTATATGCTCTGTTCTAAGTGTTTGAATAGATACGTCGAGTTCCATTTTCCAAACTCTCCTTATTAAACTTTTACCCAAGTCTTCGTTTATTGTTCTTATGAATAAGAAGTCTTTATCCAAATCGTACGCCCTAAAGTCCATATACATCGGAGTTTGTTATTCCTTATATGATATTTGAGCGAGCTGGGTGAGCACTACAGTAGATGGGCGCAGTAGGGAGAAGTGTCCAAATCCCGGCGTGAGAGGCTAGCCTTAGGGGCCTTAGTAATTATTGTCAGCTATCCTTAGACTTCCAAGTGATTTCTCTTTCAATTTTGACATATTTCCTTGCTCGGCCGCTGATAACCTATCTGTGACATTCAAAATGATTATCTTCTCAGGGATAGCAGTACTCACCTCGTGCTTGCATCATTAGGGCAGATATATCATCTCCAATTTACCTGGGAATACGTTGTTCTCCTTGTACGTAGCCGACGTTCCACCGTTTTGACTTGATCTGAGTGACTCCACACACAGGCCTACTGGTACACCTTACCGAACAAAGGAAGCGTCGGCGTTGGAGGCAGCTCTCAACCGCCTGTTACTGATCCTGTGGTTGGTTTTCCTGTTAGTCATTTGCCGCTCACCTAAGCATTCTTGGCGTGCTCTAACTCAGATCAGCTCGTGAAGTTCTGCGCTTAAGACATCGAATTTGCGCCGTCGCCAACGGTCCTCATACATCATCGACCACATGAAACGCTTAGCGCCCCGTTGAGAATTTGTGTAATGACAAAGACGCCACAGGGGACCGAACTTGGTGGGTGGGGGCATTGCGCCTGTCCGTCTCTTGACGTATATGTAGCACGACATCCCCCGTCCCATGTGTCCCACGGCAATCCTGCAAACTCTCCATTTAATCTTCGTTATCGTGATCTATTCACGACGCATCCCGTTCTGATATACTCGACATCAACCCAAAAGCTCATACGAAAAGCCAATAGGCAAACGCCGGATGCACCAAGCCAAATCTGCCTGCTTCTTTCCAGAATGAAAGCCGCATCGCCTATCCCGGCTTTGCCGTTCGAAATTGTCTTGGCCATAGTTGAGGCAATTCAGGATGCCTCTACTCAGAGTGCCTTGTCCCAGACTTGTCAGGATCTTTACGATGCGGCATCGCCGCTGCTGTACCGAAGTGGGCTCGCCAGAGACGACACGGAAGTTCAGAGTAGCATCAATATCCACACAAACTACGACATTGAGGAAAGTCCCCGCGACTATACGCTCAAACCTTACTCAAATCCTATCGTTCTCTGGGCGGCAGCTGCAGATCCCGTTGTTGGCCTGCCGGTTCTTGAGAGGGTTTTGTCCCTTCGACCTCTGCATTTGTGGGCCACATTCCACCTCCCTGGGCACACCTGCGAACCACATTGGCCCTGGACTACCAACTCAGAAGAGCCATTGTCAGCTGGTCGTATCACAGCGTTGCACGTCGCTGCCTCGGTGGGGAATTTTGCAGTCGTGTATTGGCTGTTAGAAGACCATCTTTCGCGAAGTACGCTTGGTCTTGAAGTCACAGCCACTTATGCTTGCATGTGCCCATCTTCTCACCTGAATATTCTACAACAAAAGCACGGGCTCCTTGATGCAGAAGACTGCCCTGATGCCACCCCTCTTCATCTAGCCCTGGCGCATGGGCATGTTGATGTGGCAAGATTATTGATCCTTTGCGGTGCCAACTGGTCCGGATTCACGGACGGCTGTCACGGTGTGACAGGGTTGATGATGATTGCCTCGAATGGCCAATTGGAACTTTTGAAGTGGCTGATTGGCAATGGCCTGCTCACGAAGCATGCTGTGGAGCACGAAGACAACAGGGGTTTCACCGCCGAAGACTACGTCTGCAGTTGCGACAGCGAGGTAAAGAGGGGTGTTATGAAGTCTTGGTTGGCTGAAATAAGAAAAGGACTTAAGATCGACAAGTCTTTAGATATTTCATGCGGCATAGAAGATTTGTTCTTAGGTAAAGACGAAAGCTCGTCAACACAAAGGAGCATGACAAGTCCCGAAGGCCTCGTTGATTAAGATTGAATCCGAAATGGCTTACATGCCAGATCCCGTAAATAAGACTTAATAAGCAAGATTATAATTCACAGCTCAATAGATTCAACGCACACCTGAAATCCTCCTGACACTAGTGATTGTGAAAGCTCGCCGCAGTAAATTATATGTTGTCAACATTGTCCGCAATTGAGTAACGAGCCACCGAAGTTACTTTAGTTAATACCTAATTTCATCACATGTGCTGTTTATAATCATCACTGGTCGGCTTTGGGCATTCTCTCCATGTTAATTGTTGGACTCAGAGGATTTAACCACTCGCCACCCAATTACACGGGATTCATAGTCAACTTTCGAGGCCTAGCTGCTTCAGCGTGACATTCAACAAGGCTTGTTGTAACTCGCAAGCTCTTGATCCTCTGCAGTGAATTGTACGAACATGCAGCAAAATATTCCGGCCATTTGAATGTACAGAGATGGTGAACTTCTGATCTGATCTTGGACTGCTGCGTCTTGCCAGCACCGATATCGGCCGGAGTCTGTGTTCTCCACTCCGCCGAAAGCGCCGCGCATCTGTTGTTATCATGGCTCCGCAAATTTCTGTGCTATGATTGGCTTTCAGGGCGAGGAGTCCCCGTGCCGCCGATAGCTCCCTGCTTCAAGATAACAGCATCAAGACCCCTCAGACCCATAGAGTAGTTATCCCCTTCTGTCTTTGGCATTATCCGCATCTTTCTGGCTTCCGTTCCAAGCTTGAGATCGCTACGTAGGGAATATCATCCGAGATGTCGGATAAGACCTCCACATATGATGACGCGGAGGCAAATGGCCGGCTTGCCGGCGGACGTCCTATCACAAGACAGCGCAGGGGTTGCTTGACTTGTCGCCGAAGGTAAGTGTAAGCACGTCTCATCGTCGCCTCGGTATGGTGCTGAACTCCCAAAGAAAGAAGAAATGCCACGAGCAGTACCCAATCTGTAGTCACTGCCATCGTTTAAACCTGGTTTGTCGATGGGAGGGGCCTCGCGAGGTAACTGTTGGCACGGAATCCTTGAAATCGGCATTACCTGTCAGCAGCGCCAACTCCAGCTTGATCAATGGCCCACATGTTGTTGATATCAACCGACTGGGAGTTTACCCGTTGCCCACATACGGTCCAGGCCCCTGTGGCGGGGCAGGAGAGGAAGATTTGATGAGCAGCCGACGAATGATGCTCCGGTATTACACAGCAACGTTGGTTTTCATGTTGACAAATAATTTGCATAATAACTGCTTTTTATCGGGTACGTTTTATGGTGCATATTGTTAGTTCGACGTTAACGTTGGACAGTCTTACTACCAATGGCATTTGAATGCCCCGCGTTGATGTACGCCTTGGCTGCTAGTTCATCAGCTCACTTGGCACTCCAAGATGACCTCTTCCAGGTTAGGGCCTTGCAGCATCGCGGAACTGTGATGGCTGAACTAAAGAGCTCTATGGTAAAAGGCTCACTCACGCGCGAAATGAGGCTGGCTACCACATTGGTCCTCTGCTCCATGGAGTCCATCTCTTCTGGCATAGATGACTGGATACATCATCTCTCTGGCGCCGCTGCATGCCTCAGTGAATGCAATAACATGGATACCGCTTCGTCAATAGACGGCCAAGTCTTAATCGGGGATGATGTAAAAGCATTGTCCCAAACCTATGAGGGTCGATGGCTTCTCCGAAACTTTGCGTATCACGACATCATCATGAGCGTATCACTCAATTGCAAGCCCCATCTTGCGGGAGATTATTGGCTCTCACCAGAAGACCATGATGTGGCGGATCCGTATTTTGGACATGCCGCAGAAATCATCCATCTAATCGGAGAAATCAGTCATTTGAACCAGGATTTCTCATTGGCTTCACTATCAGGGATTTCCGAAGCAATAGCTCTAATTGCAGATCTATGCTATAAAGCAAGGCGCTTGGAGACGAAACTTCAGGACTGGAAGTGCCCTTCTCAGTCACAGGACGCATCCCTAATCATCTTGGCCGATGCTTATCGACATGCTGCTCTCATTTACTTGTATCGTGTTCTTCGAAAGCACGTTACTTCTCACTCACCGTCGTTTGAATCGAAGTTATCAAAATCGGTGACCGCCATTTGCAACATCTCTAGGGAGATACCTAAGGGTTGCTATGCAGAGACTTCCATGATATTTCCTCTATTCATGGCCGGTGGTGAAGCGATTTCACCAGCGGAAATTGCCACAGTTCGCGAAGGTTTTTCTTCGCTTAACCATAGCCGGCGCTTTCGCAACGTGGACGCGTGCGTTGCGGTCCTAGAAGAGGTTTGGAAGCACATCGAAACAGGCTCTGAAACTTTCAAGATGGATTGGATGGACATCGCCAGGACACGAGGCTGGAAACTTGCCCTTTTTTGAACCCCCATCGTAGTTTGCAGTATAAATTGTCGCAGCGCGCTACATGAAGTATGTCATATTCTACTTTAGTACATTCAGCTCTGTGTATGTGATATAATATAGCCGAGAACATCCACAAGACCTCGTAACGACCGTAATGAACGATGTGAACGCGTAATTAAACATTTAATTTGGTACACTAATCACAAGCGTGACGCACTAGCAGCACTCGAGAGTGCCTCCAAAACCTCAGAAGCTGCTCGCTCACCGCTCCTTACCGCACCCTCCATGTACCCCTTCCACTCCCCCGCAGTCTCAGTACCGGCAAAATACAGATTTCCACTTGGCTTTCTGAAAGAATCGCCCCCGAGTGCGTCAAGAACGCCAGGCGCAAGAGACGTACACGGGCAGCCCCATCCGGACCACTCGTCGTTGACCCACTCATAAGCGGACATGCCAACAAACTGGGCGTGAATACCTTCGTAACCAAAAAGTTGCTCTAGCTGATTTAGCAACATCTTCTCCCTATCACTTTGTTCAAGTGCAGACCAAGCTCTACCAGCATCACCGGCAAGGAAACATGTGAGCACGTTCTTGCCGTCGATTGGAATGCTGGTATCGCGAATGACACTTGCAGGCCCCACGAATGATTGTGCAAGGCCACAGAAACCCTTTTCAACCCAGAAGGGCACTTTGAACTCCATCATTGCCTTAGTGTAGTAGCCATAGGTAAGAGAATCGATCCAAGCCTGCTTGGAAAGCGGCAAGGGTGGCTCGAATGAGATGCTCTTGAGAGCTGGTCCTGGAATAGTTGTGATCACCTTGCGGGCTGTCAATACCCCTTTCTCTGTCTGAATCTTCACTCCTTGATGACCATCAGAGATCACGGCACGGACAGGGTGGTTGAGGCGCACCACTCCGTCGGGAAGAGAAGAAGCCAGGCCCTTGGCAAAATGCTGCGTGCCCTGACGCACGCGGAGATGCTGGCCACCACCCTTCCGATCGGAGCGCATCTGCAAAAGTCCACCGCCAGATTTGCAGTAGTTAAGGAAGAAGAGAGCCGAAATATCGGTCGCCTCCTGGCCGAGCATTGCGCGGGTCCATACATTGGCCGTTGCAATTGCAATCTCGCTGGCGCCGCGGGAGCGCAAGTATGCGTCGAAGGTGAGACTATCCAAGCTCGTGTTCATCGGCTTCCAAGTGTCTACGGCTTGACAGTCGGCTTCGACCATGTCGCGAATGGCGCCGAGGTGTTGACGAGTAATCTCATCAAACTGCTGGTGATCAGTATCGTGCCACGAAGACATAATAGGCATTTAAGTGAGCAGAGATCTTACCATGGGAAGCTCCCCATATGGGAACGGCGAGCAAACTCCGTCAAAGTTTTGTATGGCAACTTTGCCGTTGGTGTTCTGCTCAATCAACTCGGCCCCATATTGCTTTGCCAACGCATACATCCTATGCTGGTTGGTGTCGTTGATCCATGCAGCACCAAGGTCAACAACTCCGGGCTGACCCTGCTTTAGAGGCTGACTCCAAGTCTTTCCGCCAACTCGGTCTCTTGCTTCAAGGACGATGCAAGAGAGGCCGGCGCGTGTGATGTCGCGGGCAGCGCTTAGACCAGCGAGCCCAGCACCGATAACAACGACGTCGACTGACTCGGATGATTCTGGAAGAGAGGCTCTGTCCAAAGGCACAGAGGGTTCGGGGACTGCAATCACGGCGTCAATCTCAAACTTCCATGTCGGCATTGCCAGCTTGGGCACCGGCACAAGAGTCATTGCTGGCCGATGGCCGGCGAGGAAACGTTGGATGTGGCGAACATGTTTGCGTTTGGTGCTATCATAGTCGACGATATACAGCGTGAGCTTGGCAATGTCTTTGATAGATGCACCAGCAACGAGGATGATCTTGCGCAAGTTGAGGAGAGCAAGGTGAATCTGGGACTCGTAGTCGTCGGGGACTTGACCGTCTACGGTCGAACCGGGCTGGCCGGCCACGTGAACAAGCTTAGATGATGAAGTCACGGTCGCTGGTGCAAAGTATGCCGACGATGTGTTGTTGAGATCGAGCGTACGAATTGAGGGAGCCATGATGACTTGAGTGAAGGACCGCAGGGTGTGATATCGCCACAAGTGTCTAGTGAGTAATGAAGACTCTCAGGTTTACAGCCTTGAGTCCAAAATTCAGAGGGCGTTCAGTCTTCTGTTATGTACTTTTTCTGCTATCGTCGATTTTACAATGCTGTTCAATTGTCGGCTCACTCCAGCTTCGGTCTCGGCTCATTGTCGCTCGGCTTGCGGCAGCAGGACAACCTTATCTTTTTACCCCACTTCAACCAGTGGGATCATCTCTTCTCAATGCCGCTGAAGGCTTCACACCGGCCATCCCCGCATTTCGCACAGCAAGCAACTGAAATCTCACTGGTTGAAGCCGCCTCTGGAATGTCGCGCTGGCGCCGGGGAAGTGGGGCGGCGCATCTGCACGGCGCTCCCGGCGGGGTGGGGCCTGCAGCATGAGATGTACTCCGGTTTGTCCCCGATATTGACGGTGCCGGCGATAGGCGAATCAGCCGATCTCGGAGCCGTCGCATTCGTTCGGGCGCGTTCGCAGTATCGCTCCAGATGGGGTTGGTTAATAAGAGACGGCCTGCGATGACTACTTTGTGCAAGCCCTTCGCTTTGACGCCGCCAGGAAGAAAGCATTTTGTTCCCACGCAGAGTTGAGAAGACATGATGCCTTTCAAACCCCAGCTCCAAGACGAGTCGTTACTCGTTGGGAAGAACTTCATCGATGGCCAGTGGGTGAATTCCGTCTCTGGAAACACGTTCAATGTCACAGGTGAGATCATACATACGCTCTCCCCTCCTCCTGCGGCCTCAAGAGAGTCCCGGCTAGCCCCTCATTCGCAGTGTTATTTGACAGCTGACAGGAGATCAGATCCCGCTACGGGCGAGCAAATCGGTTCATGCCCTGAGTCCGTATCTGAGGATGTCGAGCGCGCTATTCTCTCGGCAGCTACAGCGCTGCCGGCTTGGAGATCTCGATCCGGTCGAGAACGAGCGCGCATACTTCGTCGATGGTATGAGCTGATCATGGAGAACAAGAATGACTTGGCCACCTTGATCACCTGGGAGAACGGCAAAGCAAAGGCAGATGCGGCTGGCGAGGTTGTCTTTGCTGCCAGCTTCCTGGAATGGTTTGCCGAGGAGGCAGCACGGATCTACGGAGATGTGATACCCCACAGTAATCCAAACATGAGAGTGTCTGTATTAAAAGAGCCAGTCGGTGTTTGTGGTCTCATCACTCCGTTAGTATATGTGGCCTTCCGTTAGCACGACACGTCGAAGGGATTGTGCTGATCAACTGATGAAACAGCTGGAACTTTCCTGCCGCGATGGTCACGAGGAAGCTAGCGCCAGCATTGGCTGCCGGCTGCACTGTCGTGGTGAAGACTGCCGGCGAGACACCATTCACTGCCAATGCTGTCATGCAACTTGGTCAACGGGCGGGTGTGCCAAAAGGCGTAGTCAACATCATCTCGGCCCTCGAAAACACCCCAGAGATTGGGGCGACGTTGTGTCAATCTGAGATTGTCCGTAAAATCTCGTTCACGGGATCAACACGTGTCGGGAAGCTTCTTATGCAACAGTCCAGTCAGACGTTGAAGAAGATGAGCCTGGAGCTAGGTGGAAACGCACCCTTTCTGGTGTTTGAAGATGCGGACCTGGATCTCGCAGTAGCCGGCGTCATTGCAAGCAAGTTCAAGTCGTCAGGACAAACATGCGTCTGCGCGAATCGAGTATTTGTGCAAAAGGGTATACACAAGGCGTTTGTTTCCAAGTTGAAAGAAGAAGTCAGCAAGTTCAAAGTTGGACACGGCTTCGACGAGGAAGTCACTCATGGACCTCTCATCAGCGCCCAAGCTGCTCAGAGGGTTGCGGGTCTCGTTCACGATGCTGTTCAGGGAGGCGGCTGTGTCGAAATCGGAGGCAAGGCACGGCCGGATCTTGGTAGGTTTCCGGACAGCGATCCCAATACCAAGAATGGATACTCACTTCGCTCACCAGGACCAAATTTCTTCGAGCCCACCGTCATAACAAATCTTGAACTGAACATGAAAATTCTCGAAGAGGAGATCTTCGGTCCAGTAGCTCCTATCTTGTCATTTGAGACGGAGGAAGAGGTGGTCGATGCTGCCAATCGGTGTGACGTGGGCCTCGCATCTTACATCTTCACCAACGACCTCAACCGTGCGACGCGGGTGTCCGAATTGCTGCAGTTTGGAATGGTGGCCTTGAACACCGGGGTCATTTCCGATGCAGCCGCACCGTAGGCGTCCCCGATACCGATTTTATTTTGACTTTTTGGCTGACTCGGGACTAGGTTCGGGGGTATTAAACACTCTGGGATGGGGCGAGAAGGCAGCAAATACGGCATTGAGGACTATTTGACGACGAAAACTTTGGTAACGGGCAATGTGCGGGTAGCTCATAGATCACATCTGTAGAGGGAGAGACAGGTGGAATTCAAGCGTTGCTTTGCTTTGAGCCGATGGTTGTCAAGAGCTTGGTGAGAGTAGTGGCTGACACAGCGACGGAGAAATACCACGGAGCAAGTGGTCCGCCAGAGGATTCGGTGGTTATGTCAGCAGGGAGACGGACGGCTTAGCTAATGTCCGTTCACGTGATGGCGCATCATGACCCACCGTCCGGTCCTTCCGACATTCGACCGGGCAGCCCATGCCGCAGATTTTCCTCAGACGGCCGTGTTGGGAATAGCGTCAGGGGCTCGCTGCCAAATCCGAGGATACCTCACTTGAATCAGCCCGAATCAGCCGGCATCACCCCAGTGCATCACGAACGCGAAACCGCAGGGCTTCATCCCATGTCCAGAACCCAGCGCCCATCATTGCTTGATACGGCCGACCCGAAGAACAAGTTGGGGAAAATAGATGACACTGAACCTTATGAGAATAGATGAGACCAACACGGCCCGTCATCTGAACTTTTTTGAACAGTCGACAGCCGCTGCCGCCGTCGCCGCTGCCGCCCCCCCCAAGGACCAGCCTGCCTATCCGTAGGTACCTATCAATTCCCGCCAGGCGTTGCGCGCTGCAATGCAAACATGATCCCACAAGGAATGGGGGCGCGTCTGGACGTGCAACCACTGACCAGAGACTGCCGCCCTTGCCCCCAATGCAATGGCCCAGCCATCTGCAAGACAAGACGCAAGACAACTGGCATCCAGACTCCAATGGCCGTGCAGACACGAAGAGGGACAAACAGAGACCGTCTTGGGCCGGCCGCATCGCAATGACCCCGCCAACAAATCGCGCCGGCGCTGGCCGGCGACTGGTGAGCAGACAACACCTCCCCAGAATCCGACGCGACAGGGTTGATGAGTCCGTGGGCTGGGCAGAATCAACAGTCGGTGATTTTTTTCTTACAAGGTCAATCCATCCCCCATCGTCTCGCCCAAACCCAAAAGGGGGACTTTTCTACCGATTCCACCGAATCGAGACGGCGAGAATGCAAAGGATTTCAAGGTTGGTTCGTAGGGTGATCAGGCCCGTCATTTATTGGCTACGCGGGCGGCTAAAGCCTTCGGCCACCACCTCCTGGATCCAATCAATGACCATCCCAATTTCCAGTGGCTGCGAATGATCAGAAAATAACCTTATGCACCCTCCAGGGATCATGCATGAGTCCAGCGCGACCGACCAACAGGACTGCCCTACCTGAGGTTGTTATCTTGACATTTACCCGTGCGAAAACACTCGTCTCGCCCTACGGATACCTTGCCCTCATCCTGTCGCCATGCCGGACCAACATGGCATAAAGGGGCCACCAGCTCGTCCAAAGTTGCATTAATGTTCCCAACCGTCCCCGCTGCGGCTGTCCTCCACGAATCCTCACTTATCTAGCCCAGACTCCCCTTCGTTTTTGTCTCCCATCCTCTAGAACACGTTTCTCATTCCACGCCAGTCGTTACTCTCACAATTTCCCTTCTCTTCGCTGCGAACCAAACAAACCAAGGCGCAATGTTGCCCACTCTGAACCCCACAGCGCCGGCCTTCAGCCCTCCTGTGTCGATCCCCCAGCTCGCCTCTCCCTTCATCTCCACATCCGGTGCCGCCTCCGATCCCGACCCTGACTTGCTCGGCCTTGATCTCGATTTGGACCTAGACTCCGAACTTGATGGGCCTCTCTCTCCATCTTCCGAAGCCGGCAGAGTAGCTTCCGCTCTCATCGGCGAGTCGCTCTTCAAGGCCGTATTTGAAGCCCCGTCATCTCCGTATTCACCAGTCGTTGATGCCGACGACGACGACGACGACGATTACTTCACCCAACTCCCTTCATCTCCGCAAACCACGTCATCGACTCCAAGCTCCGGCCGTGACATCTGGAGCCCAACCTCGGCCTTCCGCTCAACTTCTGAAGTCAATTCTCCTTTCTCATCAGTCGCGTCGCTTGCCGACAAGGAGACATGGTGCGCAGCCGAGCTTCCAAGCTCTTCGACGGAGGCAGAGATGGCATGGGGTGAGGACTGGGCTCACGACGACGATGTTTACCTTGGTCAAGGCAACAGCCCGGAGCCTTTCAGCCCAATGCCCGCGCCTGCCGAACCATCCACGAAGGTCGCACCCGCGGCAATGGGGCCTGGAGTCATGCTTACTCCCATGCACATCCAACAGCTCCAACAACTTCAGCAGCTCCAGCAGATTCAACAACTCCAACAGCAGCAATTGTGGCAGCAACAGATCCAATACCAAGTCCCGATGATGACTCCCGTCCTTCAGGCTCAGCCTCAATCTCAATTCATCCTACCGTCTATGCCGTTCATCACGGTTCCTTCGGCACCAAGCACACCAAGCCCACCAAGAGTCGGGCTCGCTCCTCTCTGGCCTCTACTGTCTGCGCTGCATCGCAACCTGGCGCGTAGCAGACCCGATCTGTATGGTGCTACCTACCTTGGACCTATGTCTTGAGGCGGAGGAGAAAGCAGAATCTCTGGGTCGAACTCACCAAGGTCTCCGGTCCTGAGCATTCCAGTCGCGGGGCTCAGAGGCTGTGATGGAATGGAGGCGCTGCAGAAGCGAGGCCTTCAGTCAGTATTGGCTACCACGAAGAAAGCAGTGGGCAGTACTTGTGAATCACGCACAAAGCCTGTACAGGCAGGCAGATGGGGGCGCCGTCCCGAGAACACATGGTCTGCCCAGCAGCCAGGATACGAATCTCGCCGCACACCAATGACGGGCCGATGGACAGCTGGAAGCACATAAACGTAGCCCAAGAGGCTGAAAGAGACTGCGCCTGGCCGCATTTATAGATGCTGATATTCTTCATGATTGATTGTGGTGGACAACGGGACACGGCCACTAGACAGATGGTTGTGAAGGCCGAGGATGGCTCGCCGAGGAAACCCCGCGGTCAAACATGTGCCTTTTTGATAGGCAAGTACTACTTTTAGTGATACATAATCAACTTCTTTTCGACCAGCATGTTGTTTGATCTCGTGCAGAGCCTCATTGACGACCACTGCCTCGGTGACTGTAACCTAGTGAGGAAGCAACGGATGGGGTTTGGCTGCACCTTCCTTCCAAGTTTCTTTTCATCCAACCAAGCCGTCTGCCGCCATCCGTCTACCCGCAATGGAAGGAGGATGGAAACTAGAGTATACCTGCCTTTCCTTCCTTCCTACGTGGTCCCAGGTGTCTCTTTCCACTTCCCTCCACTTCTCAAACTTCCCTCTACACCGCATCCCTCTGCTTCACCTCCATCGTCTGCCAACTCACGCGCTCGAACGACGACCACAATGAGACCTCGCAAGAGATTCGCTCCGGCTGCCCGCAAGGTCTGCAAACTTAGGTGCCAGAAATCTCGTCGTGCGACATTTCTGGCTAATGCTGCTGGTAGGCCATAATCGAGGCAGCCACGGCCTTTGGAGACGAGATGACCGACAACTTGGCGACGCCCGGCCTGCAGGCACAGCCTGCTTCAGACCACGACACCGAACCGCGAGGTACGTATCACCACTTCCATCTTCCAGCAGCCACTGTCAATTATCACATTACTGACTGACGCCACAGACCTTACAGGCCCTACCGACCGCGGTCACCCCAACGCAGAGGAAAGCGCAAGCGTCAACCCGGCAACCACTGATTCCGAGGAACTCGATGACTCGACTGGAAGTACCTATGAATCCTTCCGTCTTACTCCGACACCTCCTCCATGCAGCATAGCAGGTTCGGAGACTTCGCATGAAGTGTCTCCTGGCAGAAGCAGTTCCGACCCCCTCGACCTCAATGCTGCGCCAGGATCGCTTCTGGGAGACCAAATTCGCAGTGTTCTTATGCTGGAGCATAGCCCCAGCAACGCGGTTGAGGCCTCCGTCTCTGTCCTTGCTGGTGCTCTTCTTGACTTCGGAATGGTTTGCGGTCGAAGTATCGGACTACTCCAGGGGTCCAAGATCCTCGTTGAGGCTCAGATGATGGACCTTAGGGCTGAGATGGACAAGGCCTGGTCGACCACCGGAGAGGGTCGAACCTGCGGTAGAGGTTTCGATGCTATTGAGCCTGACCTCAAGCAACTGGTACAGTTGAAAGCTGACCTCGACAAGACTGTTCAAGATATCAAAAACGAGTTCCAAACCTGTCGCTCGGGTTTCATTGACGAGGTTCAAGCAGTGAGCAGCCTGTCGGCACAGGTCTAGAAACCTAGATACTTCACGAGCGGTGTCAAGATCTCGGTATTGACCATTCGAACATGTCCGGGGTTCAGGACGTGAGGCTTTGCTGAGAATATCGCCTTTGCGTACACATCATGTTGAAACAAAATGCATCTGTCAAAGTCGAGTTCTGGAGAAACGTTGCAAGAGGTGCTTGCGTATACGGCGATACAGTTTACAGAATCCGAAATAAACTCCATGCCAACAATACTGTTCAGCGTGCTTCTCTTTGCCTTTTCCATTTGTCTATTCATGGGTCTACGATAGGAGTCTTATCGGCGGAGGCTTTGATGATTTGTGACTTTGGGACACGACCGAATCAGCAACTTGGTCTATTGGCCTCCAGTCGTTGTGTCCGCAAAACTTTGCAGCCGGAGCTGATTATCAAGACCCAACTGTCGTGATGTTTGAGTTGGAGTAACGCCCGATATGCCACATCGCCTCGACAAGGTGGAGGAGACTTCAACTCGCGCAGCTTGAAGGGTAGCGACGAGACACGCTGCCTTTCTGTAAGAGACATGCACGGACGACCAGTCGCCCAAGCGTGCAGATGAGCGGGGACGCAGCTGATGACAAGCCACGTTAATCATTCCCACCATTCGCTCTTAGGTTGCTCGATGTCACCTGCAGATGCACAAGTCGCCGAGTTTGAGGTTCTGCGGGAAAGTCCGGCGTATGACAGCACCCTCTTCGCAGTCGACAAAAGTCGGGCTTCGCTTCAGTCCGACTTTTATGGAGCATGACGTGTGATTCAAGAGCTCTGATTCCGTCTTAAACGTATGAGACTTCACGTGCTCGGGTCATGATACCCAGCGAGCGGTGTACCTTTGGACTTTCTCGCGACGTCGGTCGAAGAACATAAGCACGAAAGGGTGCAGTACATCTTGGAAAGACTCTGAACGAAGGAAGATTTACGGAGGCCGTAATACTTCCAGGCCGTCTGGCAGCATTACCAATGTGGACGTTGTGGGTGGTCTACTCGATCGGTGCAATGTCGGTCTTCTTACGGTTCTCAAAGTCCGGCGTCATGTGGAGCCCTCCCATACTACCGAGCGCCGACAAGTGCTGACGTCGACACCAAGTCCATCATCGTCAGCAGAAGAATGAATGCGATGAAGATTGATAGTTTATATAGAGTCGTTCGTCTTAAGATGAATGTAGTTCAGGCTGGACGAAAGCTACCAAAACCCTACAACTTTATTTTCTTGGTCCCCCGCGGTGAACCACCGAGATGACTTTGACTTTCATTCCCCTGCTTGCCGCCACATCGGCAGTCTATATACTGATCAAACTCTACAAGGTTTGCCTTGGATAATCCCAAGCTTAGTCCCTTTCTTCTGACCTTCCTCAGATTTTGACCAATCCCTTGAACGCAATCCCTGGCCCTTGGTACTCCAGGTTCACCGGCCTGCCTGGCACTATCGCGACTCTCAAGCGGCAGCAAGTTCAATATTATCACCGCCTTCATCAGAGATATGGCCCTTATGTCCGCGTATCACCAGGGCAGGTCTTTGTGTCCGATGCCAAGGCCTTCAAGGCCATCCACAAGATTGGAAGTCAGTTTACGAAGGCCGAATACTACCACTACTTCGGGCCAACCGAGGCCGGCAGCCCTCCGTACGGCTTATTCCAAATGACCGACCAGCATGCGCACTCTCAGAGACGCAAGCTCCTAGGCAGAGGCTTCACATCCTCTTCACTCCGCACAGACTGGGAAGACATGGTGCGCGAGAAGGTCACCATGGCCCTCGAGGGCATGACCATCGACGCAAAGATTGCTAGCGGCGAAGTGGACATGCGCAAGTGGTGGATTCTCATGGCCTGCGATGTCGTTTCGAAGCTCATGTTTGGAGAATCTTTTGACGCTTTGAAGGCTGGCAAGGTAGGAGGTCGCCTCTCCGGTCAAACGATTTTCAGCCTAACCATTTCATGTAGGAAGACCCATGGTTCGAGGAGGTTACCTTCGCCAATACCGCTGCCTTCACCGCACTGTCATTTCCATGGCTTCATGCGATCGCCAAACGCCTTCCTATCATCGGAGGTCTGAGGATGTTCAGCTCCTACAAGATATTGCTCAACAAAGGCCGTATTGCCATCAAGAACAGCAAGCAAGCCACGGTATCGCAGGCCTCGAATCTCTTCTCTAAAGTCCTCGTTCAAGCAGAGAAGGACGAAGGTTCGCTCACAGACATGGATATCTGCGTCGAAGCTGCAGCCTTCATGATCGCCGGTACCGATACCACCTCTAACACATTGACATACGGCATTTGGGCTGTCTTGTTGCGCCCGGAGCTGCAGACTGCTTTGGAGAATGAAGTGCTTGGTCTTAGTGACGATTTCACTGATGCGGAATTGGAGAGGCTTCCCGTACTTCACGCTGTGATGGAGGAGACTTTGCGACTCTATGGCGCCGCGCCTACGCCACTTCCGCGTGTCGTTCCTACCGGAGGCATCCAGCTTGGTGGCTACCATCTCCCTGCTGGCACCGATGTTGCAACCCAATCGTGGACTTTGCATCGAGACCCGGAGAATTTCAGCGAACCAGAAAGGTATGATGAGTTGATCCTTCCGGCAACATTTCAAGCATTAACACGATTTCAGCTTTGACTACTCTCGATGGCTGCCTGACGGGGAGAGCACCAACTCGGAGACCGCCAAGGCCGCGTTCACGCCGTTCGGGGCAGGGTCTCGAGTGTGCATTGGTAAGCACTTGGCAGAGATGGAGCTTCGCTATGGAATCACTATGTTCTTCCGCAAGTTCCCAGGCGCCAGGCTTTCGCCGGCGACAACGCCCGAGAGCATGGAGATGGACAACTTGGTCTTGATTGAGCCGCGAGGCAAGACGTGCAAGGTCATTCTGTCGCATAAGCGGTGATACGTATTTAAGATATGGCAGCACAGGCCCGTTCCGACGAAATGGGATCTTAACTTGCGTCTCGCCGATTTGGTTCGATGGATGCCCGAGCGTTGAAGTGGTATATGTGGTCAGACAGGCCGCGGTAATTGATAGATACGTATGCATGAGTGCAAGGTTGAAAAGCATTATTCAAAGACTGAACTCGTCAGTAATCGCCTGCATGTCTCGCGTCTTGCCGCAGGGCCGAAGATCGAGGTGTGTACACCATCGCGGGGGTCCGCACGGCACCATTCGCTCCGTCAAGTTCGTGTGTCTCGCCAAGTAGCCGCCACCTCTTCACAAGGCCCATCAAAATCCGCCCAGTCAAGTTTGCTCCATTTGTCGGGGTTCTCAGAGGCCTGAACGAAGTGATTGATTGCCAGGACGGCCTGCGAAGCCCATTTCTCGGGGCTCACACGCCCAACACCTGTCGCCAGCGGAGTCATGAGCACGCTGCGAATCTCCTCGCCCTCCGCGGCCTTGCCTGCTCGGACGTCGCGGTTGTGGTTGTCAATGGCGCAAAGCAAGCTCCATACACATTCGTACACGATTTCCCGGTCCCAGGTGACGTTTGCGGGCGTTCGCATCGTGGGGCAGAGCGCGACGCGACGAGTGCCCCAGACGTTGCGAGAGCGGGCGCGAAACTCGTCGGGGATGCGTACCAGAGTGCATGTGCCAGGGGGCGCAAAGCCGCGCCATTGTTCATATAGCTGTCGCTGGGCGACATGCGTGAGGGCGAGGTAGTCGTCGCGAGGCGACAAGGCGCGAGAGATGGCATCATCGAATGCGCCGTCAAGGCGGCCGTATGAATTGGCGGGGGACACGATTGTGTCAAACTGGACATCTTCTGATAGATAGATAAGGGGGCACTCGTGCACTTGGACGGAGACCGACTCATGCAGCTCCCAAATCTTTCGTGCTTTGGCGAATGCGTCAGCAAAATGCTTCTCCATGCAGAGAAGCTGGATCTGAGGGATGTGGGAGGTCTTTGCAGCCGTCATCGTAAATTGAGATTGAGTTGAGGAGAGAGTGCAATCACTGACAATAGCTTCTTCACTGGCTTCTCATCAATGTTAGCTGATTATATTGTCACAGAGGCCAATTCGAACGGCTGCCTAGTCGATGGACACCGTGGCTGCATGCTAATGGATCACATTGTCAGCAGCCTTCAGTGGTCATAATTCGTCGGTGAATTGAACAGGACACTGAGTCTAGGCCGAAGGCGCACCTATCCAAATTTATCTGCTAGCAGGCAGGAAGCAATGATCTTTGAAATATGGAGGACGCGTCGCGTGAAATTAGAAGGAAAAAATAAGAGGCAAGCAGTTGGGACAGAAAGTGGATGGCGAAAAGACAAAAGTGTTCCGAAACCGAGAATCGAACTCGGGGCTATGCCTAACCTCTCAATTGAATTGAGAGGGCATCATGTTGGCCACTACACCATATCGGATGTGGATACTGCGATAGCAGGTAGTCCAGCTCAAGTCCCGCACCGCACAGGCGGCGGTCTACAGACTGGCAGCGCCCCCCGAACGCGATGATGATGGCATCACGCTGAGAGAACATCAGATCTTCTTCGCAAGGGAATTAGTTGTTCTTGCCCGGTCGCGCAAAATGGCTTCTCGGACTCAAAAGGCAAACCTAATGTGACTTGGGAGCCTAAGGCGTGGGTGTCAAGGGGAAAGTCGGAGTTGTCGTGGCAGGATCCATGGGTGTAGAATGAGGTAGGTAGGTAAGAAAGCCGGTGATAGCTCTATCAATAACCCATCATAAGTGCCTGGAGAACATTACTTGAGATCTCCAGGGCGCTTTAAAGAATGCATAGAGTAGCTCGTCAAGTTGTTCCAACAAGCTCGCTTCTGTGCCTCGTGTTCATCAGGAAGCCAAGGTTGGCAAAATTGCCGAAGCTTTGCCGCTATGGTTATTACTAATCCTCAGCGGCTCCCGCCGGGATGAACGGCTTTTGACTTTGATGCCGCCTCTCACGTTCATCCCATCGAGTCTATCAAGCAAACTGTCGCAATGGCTCACCACCCGTCATTCACCCTTGCTGGCCTCTGTAAGTGATGCTCTCTCCCTCATAGCCATCGGTGCGCATGCCTAACATGGTGTTCAGTGGCCGTCGGCGGCACTGCCGGCTTCCTGAAGACGCAGTCCAAGCCGTCGCTGATCGCGGGCCTTGGACTCGGAGCTGCCTATGCGTACTCTGGTAAGTCGTGGAGTGTTTCCAGTCACAGCAGATGAGCAAGAGTTAATGCTCGGCCAGGTTACCTCCTCAAGGAGAATAAGGACTACGGCGCGGAACTCGCTCTCGGAAACAGCATCGTGCTGCTTGGCGCTGGCGCCTCCAGGGCCATCAAGACCGGAGGAAAAGCACCCATACCACTAGCCCTAACATTTGCTGGTGCAGCGGCGACGTTCTACTACCAGAAGAAGTACCGAGAGTTCAAGTTTGGGGTTTAAATCGCAAGGATCGTTCTATATGAGTATGTGTAGGTGAAGGTTTCCACGAGGATGCACATGAAAAATCTCTCCTCGCAAGTCTCTCCAATTATACTGTGCATCGGGTTGGCAGCAGTATTCGTTTCAAGCGTAAAGCGAAGATCTTATATCAGATCTCTTGCAGCCACGAAAACATCGGTGAAGGTTAAGAGGCCACCACAGAGGGACAAAGCGAGCCTGCGAGGCTGGCATGTAAAGAAGCATTGGCTGTTCGGGGGACTCGGTCAAGTCAGGTCACGACGGCAGCTCTATAGAAAGAGCGGAGAGGTCGGTGTCGACATTCAGTGCAGCAAGCCGTCTCCGCCGATGCGACAATCGACGAGTCCCGAATCCGTTCCCAGCATATTATTGTCGAACTGGTGAGAGCTCGACGTGGACTCTGTCCTGGTTATCGTCATGATCGAAGATTGTAGCCCTTCTAGCGGACCGTGGTTGGGGGGGTCGAATGGTTTCGTTGACGTGGTGGGCAGATCGATTCGATGAGGATTTGGGGGCATTCGTGAATCGCGACGGGCGCGCGACGGTCAAGCCGTTTCGAAGAGGAGCGGAGGTCGGGGTACATCGGACATCTTGAACGCTTCTGCCCTGGTCGCAAAGGGGCCGGGGCCGAAAAAAGGTGCGACGACCGAGGAATCGAAGGTTGGCAGCACTGCGAGGGAGGGAGAGAAGGCACACGCCAGGAGCACGCTCTAGAGACAGGAAAACCCGAGAATCCCTCGGAGGATCATCGGCAAAACAGGCACACGCCCAGGGCTGACATAGTCCATTTCAGGCGACCCGCAAAACCAGGTCGCTGTGGGTCCATCGGCCCCGATGTCCGGAACACTGAATCACAGGACGAGAATGCGCTCTCCAACAGAGGGCAGTGGGAACGTGACCAGCTTCTGTTCCCTTGTCTGGAGAATCTCGAGCCAAAGGGTCATTGTTTTCAGACCAAGGCTCTGATGATGGGTTGGACAGAGACGACACCTTCTCTGGCAGCTAAGAATTCAGTGGGGGACACCGGGCGAAGGAAGCTTCTGGCGGAAAGTCCAGACTGGCCCTGCCCAAAGATGGACCTTCTTCCGGCTACATAAGGCAGTAGCCTGGGTACTTCTTTCCCATAACATAATAGATTCTGAGAATATCGGCAGGAACGAGACGAGAGCCTCACCTCCTGGAGCCAGCTGCGACTACCTAGGTACCCAGGTAAGGTAGGTACTACAAGATGCAACTGCTCTGGATCCCACCCCAAGGGCTTCTTCCGCTTCCCAATGACAGTGGATGCGGGCTTGTCGTTTCTTCGACGACGTGATCAATCTCAACTTCCACTGCACATCTCCCCTTGAGACCTCGCATCCGCAACCCAACCAATGCCACACACCGTGAGATCACGACCACGAGCTGTAATCGGCGGAAATGAAGTGGGATACCCCCTCAAAGGTTCGTGGCAACGGAGCTTTGTCGCTTCCCACGCCCGACTCTTTGTCGACGCCCGAGTCCCAGCTGAGAGAGCCTTCCATTGATCACCCCGACGGTTCTCAAGCAGGTATGCCCGGTTTGTCGTCTCAACACCACGCCTTTCCGCGAATACTGATGATGATGATGATGATGCCGCACCAGACAATTCAAACTACTACGCGTTCCAAAGCATCTCCAGCCATCGAAAGGTCAACAATCCCAATGGCACTGCCGACGCCTTCGAGATGCTCGTTCAATGGGAAGATAACTCGACAACATGGGAGTCTGAGGAGTGCCTCCATCAAGACGCGAAATCTGCCGTCTTTGAGTACTGGGCTTCCAAGGGGGGCAGGCACCTCTTTATGTACAACGATGAGTTGTGGTTGGTGCACGAAATCATGGACTTTAGGGCATCTCGAGCCGGTGATGATCGGTATTTGGTCGAGTGGGTGGGACATCCGAAGCACACATGGGAGCCAGCGAGCCTGCTTCCGGCCCATCTGATTGACGAATACTGGGCTCGGCGGGAGCAACAGTCCGGAAAGCGACCTAGAAGAATGAGGCGTGACGCAAGGCTGTCGCTCCTGCGAGGCAAGTTGGACAGCCAGGCTTCCCGAATCGAAAAGCAACAGGCAGACGAGGACAGCGACTGGATGCCAAAGGCCCCCCACTAATTACGTCCAGGATTAACAGCTTTATGGGTGCCCGAGACGATATCTTTAACCGGAGCTTTTATTCTTCTATGAGTGCCGACACGGGTCAGAACCCGACGTCGTCTTTTTTTGCGCAGATGCATGTTTTCAGATGGAATATTGTGGGATAACCATGGAACGGAATTTGATTTTCGCTGTCGCCGCCAAGTTCGGAGCAGATGGAACCTTCTTAACCAACAGTGTCGACACGAGGTAGTTTCCACTTGTTTTTGAGAAATCAATACGTTATATACCACATTGACTTGATCCCAGCTTAGACATTTCGCGCCTGGTACTTGCCACGACTATTACCTTGACGAGACGTGAACGATCACCGATATGATTGCAGCTATTGTGAAGTCTAATATCTAAATATATCTAGAAATCTATGTCTAGAAATAGAATCTGCTGGTCAGACACGCCGCCAAATTTTGTACTGAGAATCGGCCGATATAAAGGCTCAAGTCACAATCTCCCTCCACAAACGCCCATTCACACAATCTCACCCTCAGCACTAATAGGGTGTTTGGCCAACACTGAATCAGGTTAGTGGATCTCCCAAGGTAAATGGATGGCGGGGACTTACATGTTACCGGCGGGTGAGTAGCGAGCGACCACATAGGTCTTACCCGAGGCAGACTGCGCAATAGCCATTCCAACCTTGGTGGTTGTCTTCCAGACGCATTGGGCTGCGTGCTGTTAGCAAGTTGCTCTTCGTTGAGATGACACTCATTCTTCAATGATATGACTTACTGTAGTGACCATAGTCTGAGAATACCTTTCCGTTGGAGCTGTCCAAGGGGATGGCCTGTCCGGTGTAGTATTGCTTCTCGTTGAGCCACCAGGTGGTAGCGGCAGCATACGGGGGGCTGCCGCTACCATACTGGTAGTAAAGGTTCTCGCCCTCATTTCCTCTGTTCACGTCATGCTGTAGCTTGTCGATGCTCGCGAGGGTCTTGGCGTAAACCTGAGCGTCGTTGGCAAGACCGGCGTCCCAGGTCAAAGGTGAACATCCAACAAGCTTTCTGGCCTCATTGTGAAGGTCTACAGCCTTCTGCTGGTCGGCGGTAATGCCCGGGATCGTTGTAGGCGAAGCTATAGAGGTAGCGGAGGCTGTTCTGCTCCTGGAAGATGGGATCGTTATAGGCGAAGCTATAGAGGTAGCGAAGGCTGTTCTGCTGCTGGAAGATCTAGTGCTGGATGTTCTGCTCATGGTCGAGTTGGCAAATCCTGTTGAGTTGGCCAACCTAACCGTGGTGGTAAGGATAGAAGTCGACCGGATGATCGTGGTCTTGTCGAAGATGGCGGGAGTGCCGGCTGCCGGGAGCAGACTCTGGACATCAACAGCAGGGACTTGGGCCGTGACGCTGGCAGCAAGCAGGGCCGCTGAGAGAGTTGCACTGGTCGAGAAACGCATGATGGATAGAATTATCTAATCTCCGGGATTCGAAAGTCGGGTAAATGCCGAAAAGAAAATGAAAGAACAAGAAAATGGTCCCTGCCAGATGCAAAGTTGAAGAATACCCGTAAAATAACTGGGATGATGGACACGATGTGTCAAGGGAGAGTAGCAAAGCTGAGTTGGAGAACTGAAGAGAATCCCTTGATCGTGGATGTTCCAGCTGTCATATATATCATTCCATGTTTCCCCATTGCCCTCCCAATTCTCTAAGAAGGGCCGGTATTCTTGCCGTTTTCGTCCCCATCTCATTCGAGACCATTGCCCATTCTTTGATGCTTAAGCCACGACATCAGGTAATTAAACAGTAAGACAGAGTGTCTCGCTTTGGTGCGGCAGGACGGCAGTCAAGCCCCCTCAGCCTCACACCGTCTAGCCCACGAGCTCTTTGTTGAATATGCGAAACACCTTTCGTCGCTTTTGGAAGACTTGAGGGATTTTGTCCCCCAGACATGGCCCAGAACTACGCGGTAAAACCACGCAACCACAGTGTTTGCGGTCATTCATGATCAAGATGCTGCAGGCCCAGAGAACTTCAGCGCGCCTCCGTCGGAAGAGTCCAATTACCCCTGATCGCCCAGACATATGCATTCCAGCTGTTCTTATCGCCCGTCAGTGGCTGCATAGTCAGCGCAGTATCATATTCGCCAGTTTCAAAAGAGAGATGTCTTTGATTTCATTGGTATGTAAGGGGCGTAGGTATGCAATCCTGTTTCCCCGTCATTTCCCCCTCTCTTGGCAATAAGCTCTGGACATCAATAACCTTATTTGCCAAGTAGGAAGTCGCCGATGATAATTTGTGCAACGCCAGCTCCACTGTGATACCCATTTCGTTTTGATCGACATCCACTGGTCCTAACTAGCTGAGGGAAGCTCTCCGGCTTTGGTGCGACGTCGACGCGTCAAACCTTTGGCGGCCTTATTCGCACTTGGCGATATTCAACGACGTGTATTCTTCCGATTGGCGATAACGCTAATCTTTGATGATTGTTGACAGCTGATGCGCGGAGGAATGCACGCCGAGGTTCGGAGGATCTGAACATGCCAACCCCATCCCACGAGCGTCTCGCAGACGGATCATGGGGCGTTTCGGGAGCCGCGCCAAGCTAAGCGCCCGGCAACACCGCAAACCTGACCGCCCAAGATGATAGAGTAGGGTTAACTGAAATTTGACCGTCGGCACAGCAGTATTTCCTAGTTTGTCAAGTCTCCGACCAGTCAGCACCAATGCATGTGCAACGTGCTGTCTAGGCTAATGCTCCGCGTCTCAGCTGTGGAACATACGCATCCAAACTCGCGCAACACACGTCATCGATATATTCCTATAGTGATTCTGATACTCGCGGGAGCGAATGCTTAGCATTTCATTTGCAAACCATTGCTGCTGCTGCGAGCATGACAGACAAACTTTGATCAAGATATCGAATATCAAGTCTGTCGGCTTTCAGGGTCCAGCAGTGGCAGCATCTAGCTGCTTCCCCAAGAATATGGACGAGCTAAGCTGCACCGATTCAAGCCTCACATAAGTTCTAAGTCGCGGGACCATCCGCAGCCTCTCATAGCCCGAGAGGCTAGCAGGCGAAGGCCTCGTTGAAGCGTACTACGGAGACGCTAGAAACAGCCTCTGCTGACGCGGCCGCGGCCGCGGCCATAGAGGAAAGTCTTTTGTTCATTGTGTAACTTTTTGTAACCTTCTCCGAACATCATGAGCTCCCATTTGGACAATGGCTTCATAAAGCTTACGTCGTTCGCCACGTCAGCTCATGTGAATAGCAACGTGCCGGCCCATGGAGTGCGCGTTACCAAGCGATTCCACATATGACCTTGTAGTCAGTGGCTCTACTTCGCTTCCGGCTTCAGACATCAACTGCTGATCCTATGCCCAAGTGCAGATCTCATTCGATGCGAATAGACACGAACGTGCGTCAAGCTTGACAGCGACGACTTCCCTTCGAGTGTTGACCAAACTCTCGTATCAACGGCTTTTCATCTGTGAAGTAGTGGGCGGGAGGGTGCCTAGTCCTCGACCTCATTGGCCGGCAGTCTCGCCGGTCCTCGCCTCAACTCCGCGGATGCCGAGTTACGGGAAGCAGCTGCCGGCATCGAGTCCAACCGGGTGCTCCGCCGCGGCATACCACGATCAAAGCATAGAATCCAGCCGGTTGGGGCGCCAGTCTAGGCTTTCCCCTTCGAGGCATTGCCGGGCAAAAGACATACAGATCGGGTGCCGGAAGTGGGGGGCCGCCAGCCGAGACACATTAGTTCAAGAGAACCCTGAATTGCGAACCGTCCCGTTTCCACCGCCAGGAAGCACCTGCAGTTAAAGTGTAGAGTTCTTTCAGCGAGGAAAAATAATTTCCGTACATGGTTAAACATTTTGCCAGTCGCTGGGGCAAGACTTTCACGAGCCCATCGCAGTCAAGATATCAGGATTCAGTGGCAGGATGGGGTCAACGGGCAGTCAGTATTCAGCTGAGAAGCTGAAGCCCATTGAGATCCATTTTAAACTGGCTAGACTGCCCTCAGCTGCCAGTGGAGCAAGTCGTACCAAGACAAGTTTTACCCCTCGAGGTCGCCGAGCGCAATTGGCCTAGACTCTAGACCCTGTCCTTTGTTCTCCGACGATTCTTGACCTCGCTCCGGATGCGGAGACTACAACCCGTCACCCAGCTCAAAATCCTTTCTCGGGCCGGAAAACAAAATGATCTTCCGGCAGTCGTCATCGGCGCAGTCAAAACAGTTCCATACATTAACACTAGTCTCATCATAAGCTTCTTGGCTAAACAGAGTTACGTCAGAACGCGTCGTCGTGCAACTCAACATCGTGAGGACTAGGAAGGTTGTGACAATCCTCAAAAAGAAACAGCGATGATCAGTATGAGGCTTGAACTCATGACCTTGGCATTACTTAACATGTTGGATGACATATTAGTACCACGCTCTGACCAACTGAGCTAACCGACCAGGTTGATACCCGCTTGAGTGGATGTCGATGTTCCACGGCTTCCACTCGAGCCTTGAGATGGATTGCATCTGCTTCCAAGCATCAGACGTTGAACTGTCTAACATTCGCTCATGATTATAGCGGAATCCGGAAACGTTTTAAGCCCGAAACTGCATACCCAGAGGGGGTGTTCGGTTGTTGCGAAGAGAAAGCGAGAAAAGAGAGCAGCTTCACTGGAATGGCCGTCTGGCAGGGGCTATGAGCTGCCAATGGAAAGAAATTGACATACCTTCATGGGACCAAAGTGCAAAAGATTCCAGTATCATCAGATCTTGTCGTTCTTGATCGCCGTGAAGTATACAGCTTTCACAGAGACACAAACGGGGTAATTGTTGACGATTAATATCAACGATTACACTAGGTTCAACTGAAGGACACAAAGACAACATCTGGACCACATATACTAACAGATAATGTAACAAGAAGATAGTATTCAGATCTGATTTATGTAGGTTTCTCGTCTTGTACCTTAATGCTAACCGGAACTCGCCGACTAAATGCGTGTGTCCCGAAAGGCAGGGTCCTGTGCCGTGGCTCCAGTACTACTTTTGACGCGGCTGTACGATCAGTAATTTGGAAATCAAAGTCCCGTAGTAACAACCAGACCGAGGCCAAGATGGTGTTTTTAGCTAGGGTCTCACCAGGGCATCTCCACGCTCCGCCCCCGAAAGGGAACCAATGTCCCCGTAGACCACTTGTGCTTAGCGTTGCTCTTGAGTCATCTTCTGTCGTCTTCGTGCCGGAGGTGATCGGCAATTGAGCATCCAGTTGGTACACATCTGCTTTGCGAAGAGGTCCGCTGTCGGGGTCATCGGGATAATCCAGAAACCGCTCAGCCCAGAAGGAGTCAACAGGATGCTTCGGTACGCCGTCAACAACAGCCCCTTCGTTCCAAAATGTTGTGTCAAGTCCACCAAGCCAGCTTGCTGTCATCGTAACCGTTCCAGCTTGGTGTGAACCGAATCCAGTTTGAGGAGCGGTACGGCCTGCAGCCCCAGCAACGTGGAGTCTAAGCGTCTCCCGGTAGACGGAGTTGAGGAGGGGAGCGCTCCCCAGAGTTGAAAGATCCAGATGAGCAGGCTGGACCAATGCAAGTTCATGACGCATGCGATACCCGAGTGACTCGTCCAAAAGCGTGTGCAGAATCATCCATGCTGCCGCCGGTATTGTGTTTGCGGTTGTCCTATGAGTCCCGTAAGAAGGTGATGAGAGACCAGAAGCAAGCATAAGAGACTTACACAAATAGATAACCCAGGAGAGCTGAAGCAATGCCATCATCTGAGAACCCAAGCTTTTCGTGTCGCTGTACCATTCTTCGGATGTAGCGAGTACCCCAGACTGGCTCATACTCGCCACAGCCGAGAGAACTTTCGTCTGACAAATCAAGCTTAGCCTTACATTGAACGCGCCAGTCGTGGAGATTTCGTAGCATCCTGTCTCTCTTCTGATACTTTGTCGGAAACAGCCACCTCGGGAGTTGGCGGGAGATGACGGGAAACGCGTCGTAGAAGTCCCAGAAATCTTGACAGAATGAAGGACAAATCTTGAAAATCATCTTCCCGTAAAGAGCTTCAACCTCGGCTTTGAAGATGGAGTCCCTTATGAGTGTGTAGAGGTCCGGCATATGGGTAGTTGGAGCATCGACTAGTTGTCCTTGAAGTTCGTGGCAGAAGTTCTTCTCGAATCTCTTCATAATGGCCTTCAGACTATCACCATTGAGAAACGAAGTGAAGTCCCTTCGTTGATGTTCAATGATTCTCCGCGATGGGTCAACGTGATTGGTTCGGTGCCCTTCGCTGTCGCGTAGTTCGAACCTGGTGACATGACCGTGATCGAACACGGCGTGATCTTTGGCCGTCAAGCCAAAGAAAACGGTCAGAGCGTCAAACAGTCCAGGAACTGGAACATGCTCCTTTGATTGTCGGAACAATGCCCGTGTGCCCTCTCCAGGTAGAGCTATACTCAGGCTTCTCCCAGGCAGAGATACAGGGAAAACCTGGCGACACCCGTCTCTGCGGAAGTAATTAGAAAAGGGGGTTTGATCAAAGCTTCGAGAGACAAACATACTGAAGCCGACGGAGGAAGCTTTCCGTAGCGAAGGCCAACGACAGCGGATCCGTAATGAAGGAAAGACTCGTAGAAAACTTGATGATGTTGCGTTTACCGCCGTACTTCGCCCGCAGGTCTTTCCGGCTGAGCGAGGAATACAGGAGGTATGTGAAGACTAAAGGAACGGCAAGAAGCAGACTGTGGCCGAGGAAGCGTCTCAGTAATTGACTAGCAACATGGTCAAGAGCAGGACTGCCTCTAAAATGCGAGGCAATGTATTGAGAAAGCATGTTACTATTGTTGAAAATTCAGTATTCGATTGATGACGAGGAAGACCCAACTTGCCAGGCATTTCGCACGAGCAGCTGTGACACAGCGTGTCTGCAATCCTTTTAAATATGCAATACACGGCAGGCCGCCAAGCCCGTCCGAAATAAGAAGCAACAGGGCAAACACGGCCTCTTCCTACCCATCCTGATAGTCTGACCTTCATTTGCGTTTGCTGTGATTGGGGGCCCGAAAGTAACTCGAAGCCAAACGCACATGCCACTTGGATGCAGATGGCGCTGGCATGCCTGTCCATATAATTGGGCTGCCAAGTCTCTTTGTACCTTGGAAAAGACATCACCATGCATTGGACCAACCAGTACCCATGACTCAACCGGAGCTACATCCCGAATTAAGATATATGTCGTCCACAATCAGTGGCTTATCCCTCGACCCCCAAAAGTGAGATTCTCGTCGGCTGGGATCGAGACAATGACAACAACCCATGGTGTTGATTGTGCGAAAGCATTCGGGTCCAACAGCATGGAACCGAGAGTGAAGGATAACCTGTGCTCATTAGCTTGACTCGTTCACTTTCCCTCGGTCACTCCCGGCTGCTTCGTACCGAGCATTCAGGGATAATTGCGTTGGTCCTTCCGCCCCGCAATCACTCATGCCACCTTGCCCTCTATGCAAATACACCTGCAAAAGTTGTAAGCGCCCGATGCCACCCTCAAGAGTGCTATGAGGGCTGTGAGGCTCTGCGGACGTTGGGGGCTCCTCTGCACCTTGCTGTGTGGCGCGGCAAGCTAAATGCCAGCGCATGTGGCCAGCAATTGGCTGCCAATTTGGGGACGCGTCGTATGGAATGTCAGAGTTAATATCGAAAATTCCCCTCAATACGTCCTTTGCCCCTTTCGGGTGTAGATTCAGGTCGATCAGCAGCCTTTGGGCACTTCCAGTCAGATCGGTCGCACAGTCCCTCCCGTAGACACAAGACTGAAGTAATGGGCAGCGGCTGCAGTGTGTCACATGGATTTCGAACGTCGCTTGTAATATTATGGCATCAACGCCGAGCCGGATCTGAGGGTCGTGCAGCTATCACGGCACGAGCAGCAGGCTCTCGGGTCCTGTCGTGGCCACTGGCTTTTCGGGTGGCTTGCCGGTGACCCCTTCTGCATAGGACACGTAAATTCAGATCCCTGCCATGCTGGCCGCTTGCCTATGGACGTCGCCCTGGTTGGAACTTGGCAGTTGTCGAGGTTCCAACGGGCGGTTGCGCCAACACGGCCAACAGGTCCAACACGGACTCCCGGTCAATCATATCCAGAAGCCGGGCACCCATTCTGTAGCAAACAAGCAACAAACCATCGGCCGTAGCAACGGCCGTAAAGCACCTCTGCCGACATTTCTAGTTCTCGTTGTGCGACATTTATCCGTTTTGAATGGATCATCTGTGTCTTCCATCTTACACCGCTAGAGTGATTCGAACTGGTGTGGTGTTCTGACAGTGACAGGATATCGACATGGTGGGTTTACTAAATGTTACCATGTTTTCGTGCAGAGTAAGTCGACACGCCGCCGGTCAACAATCAGCTCAGTATGCCACGACTGAGCCGAAAGAAACCAACGAACGAAACCAACATATCATGGTTGGAAGTGCGCGCTGCAAGATGCCTGCTCTTATCTCGAGCATATTCCCGTTTTGTAGTTGTTGACAGGGGTTCTGGGCCAAAATTGTGTTGGTTAAGACCCCGCCTCCAACGGCGGCAGCGCAGTCTCACCTGAGGAGTAGGAATGTGCGGCACACGCCGCAGGCATGCCTTGCCCCTTGAAAAAGAGGCGCACATAAACCGGCTTGTCTTCTGGGATCGTGCACTTCAGCGGCATCGTCATTATCTACCCTGCCGATGCGACTTTCTATCATGTGCATGAAGGATTGCGGCGCAAGATCAGCCACCCCCACTCAGCTGGAGATCCCGACATCTAAAGACCTTGCAGGAATCCTTTCCATAGACTTCTAACAAAGAATATCCCGTCTTTTTTCAGTTTTCCCGCTGCAGCTTTTCGAGTATCAGTGCGGCTGACATGGCACATGGCTCGCAACGTACGAATCAAATTAACTTGGGGTCTGTGGACGGGTACCAGTCCAACACGACTGTGGCAAAAGACTCGGATTCTTGAAGTTGACATGAAGATAATATGTATGGTTGTGCGAAAATCAAACTTGGCTCGCCCATATACAAGTGTGCAATATGAGCTCTACACTGAGTTGAAGACTTGGCAAAACGTTGGACCGAATACTTTGTTGACAAAGCAGGCGGCGAAGCATATCTTGATCCACAAGCTAGCTGCTCATGGCAAATCACATGTTTTCAAACAATAAGCAGCCAACAGAAAAGGCTCCAGTTGCGAGGCCAAACTTGGGTTTTCAGAGCCTAACCTTGACACATTTCGCCAAGTGAGGGAGATGCTCCAGTTTCAGGTCAACATCACTCGCCACTGCTTGCAAGAGGTGCAAGCACTGGGGAATTCTGGACTCTGGTGACTCAGTTTGGCAAACAATCCCTCGGAAAGCCAAGTTTTCCAAATTAGGAAAGGCTCCGCTGAGCGATTGATTGGTAAAGCAAACATCGCGGTTGTAATCGAGCCGGGTCCTGACCACGCTTTCTCACACCACGGCTACCCTTCGTCTGCAAGTCATGACCAATGATTGAACTGACGGCCGACTGAAGTTGGCTGGTTATTAGCCCAACACGATGGCACCATGATCCCATAGTGCACCCATGCGAATCCCACTGATCGCCAAGCCGGGCGTGTTTAGTTTACCATGCACTCGGAACACCCTCTCATGTGTTGGATAGAGGGGCCGTATCATTTCTGGCAAAGGCTGGGAACAGACCAACGCATTGAGTGTACAGAGCATGACGGCTGGCGCTAATTAGTCACGGAAGACCATTCGCAACAAATCAAAGTTGGCCAAAACGACATTTATTAGGATGGCTTATCTGAGTCCCGAGGTCTTTTCACGATCCGTTATTCTCTCTAGTGGAATATCGCCAGTGACCCATTCCCTGACGTCTTGCGACGCCACCTTCCCACTCCTCTCCACGTGGACTTCTCTTTTCACATGTATTCCATCTTCCGCGCCAAGATCCCTGCGAGACCCCGAGGTTTCGTTATTCACGTACAACTCATCGGTGGATCCTTGCAAACTATTCCCGTCTCCGAGCCGTTCAAAAGAACCATCGAGATCATCATCGTCGGAGCCTTTGCGGTGTCCCGCGCCACGATTGGAAATTTTTCCAATCGTTACGAGCGTGTTGAAGTTTTTCGAGTTGCCGGACTTGACCGCCCCGCTGGGCCTCGAATTGTACCGGTCTCCGGAACTTACGACGCTGGCCACGCCACCGAGAAAGCGTCGGAAGAGGGGGGCACATGGCGGGAGGCACGCGCCAATGATGGCAAGACATGTTTCGATTGCAGAAGCCGCATGAGGAATGATTACGGTCTGACTGATGTTGTTTCCAGTTGCTCCTTCACCAGGTCGATAGATGATAAAGAGGACTAGTCGGGCAATCGAGGCAAGGACGACGCTGTGGGTAATCGAGTCAGCTTGCATCCACAAAAGGTTACGCATAGCCTGGGATCATACCTGCCACCAAGAAGGAATACGCCAGTGATAGCGAACTTCTTTTCGCGCCCCATTTGTAGTCTCCAGACTTCATGGATCGGAACAGCTACCGTGAGAATGTCGAAGATGATGTTTGGTACAGTGATGCCGATGTAGAATTTGCTCGAATCGATACACGTACCAGGAATCGTTTGGTCCCAAAACCTCGCGATTGGGGTACAGGAAAAGACTGGAACAGTAATAGATCAGTAAACTGAAGATCACTTCGTTCTCGGCTCGTTTTCGGAGTACTCACTACTGACGCCGACCACGGCAACTCCCCACCCAATGAGTCCGAAAGCGATTGCCCACACGCAGTACCGCAAAATCTTCGAAGCCGAGAAGATACGGTAGAACATGGTTAGCACAGCCAGTTTCGATAGAGGGCATGCAATTCCGTATGCTATCTCAATGGAGAGAATACACTGTGAAGTCAGATGACTGAGTTGCGCCAGCAGACGTGTGGAATACCTTGAGAAAGGCAGAGACTCCGCCAGGGAATTCTGTCAAGATCTTGGTCATTGCTGTTCCAAGCCCGTAGTTCACCGCTGGGTTCCGAGTATCAGTACTTGGTGCCGAAAGTCCTGTGGTGTTCACATAGCAAAGATCACGTACCGATGCCTTCGCTGATTAGCATGATGTGGTTTGCGATCTTGGTACCCAAAGAGTCAGTTTAAGGTCGATACGGTTTGGTGCAGGGGTCCTGTGACCATACCAACGCCGCAATGGCAATATGTTCGTCAAACGTCCATGGTGATTTGGTAAGTACTCGGGCAGAATAAATCCGCAACCCGACCAGAAGGGTCGCAATCACGCTGAAGACCGCATGCGGAACAATCAGAATAGAGGCAATACTGCTTTCCGAAGAGTACGTCACGTCGTTCATGGTGAGTTTCGGCTGCCTGGACACATTAGAGGGTTAAGGAAAGACTAGTGGAAGTGAACAAAATACTCCGAAGCTAGATTTCCTAGAGAGATGCAGCTAGCCCTTTCATATTACTCAAGCGAAAACATGGGTTTTAACCCGGCAGTCGAAGGTGGAATCTTCTGCAACAGTTCTTCATACGTAAAGACAGGGAACCGTAGTTGGACGCCGTACCTTGCATGAGTCGTCACACTCGCAGGAAACGAGATCCCTCCGTTGTCATAAGTTGTACATACCACGAACATTAACAGCAGAGGTAGAGTGAATATCTGCTCATCTAGGCCGCTGGGCTCCACGATTGACCCTCTTAAACACCCACAAAGACTCCACCCAATCAATCAGTACGGCCACTAAATTACACCCGCTAAGATCCTTCCGACAATGTAGGGAGCCCATGACTCGCTCAGCCACAAAATTGTTGGTTGGAGTTCTGTTCGCTCGAATACAAGACGTCCAATTCGAATCCGCCTCCACCTTCCGAAGAACCGGATGCCGGGGAGCCCAGCAAGAAGATCGGGATGCAGAGTAACATTGAGCTTCACAATAGTTCCCACAACAGGCCACTTGTTGCATCCTCAACCGTCGCAAAGCCCCGCAAACGCGAGAGACTCGCACTCGATAAAGGATCGTCTGCCCTCAATACAAAGTCCCAGCGCCTTCACACGCGAGATCGCTAGGGTCTGATCACAACAAACGAGATTTACAGTTTTCCAACCCAACCTTTCGCATAGCAACGCCAAAAGAAATCGCCAATCATGCCCGCTGTTAGAGCTCCCAGGTCACTGGGCATTGTCTTCGTTCACGGTGGCTTCCACAAGTCCTCCTGTTTCGACTTAGCCAAAGCCCAACTTGAGGCCGCCGGTTTCTCCCCCATTATTGGAGTTGACCTCCCTAGTGTTGGCAATGACCCAAAAGTCACACTGGATGACGATGCGCGCAAGATTCAGACCGATCTCGACTCTTACCTCGACGAGGGCAAAGAGTTCCTCGCCCTTGCACACTCTTACGGCGGAACACCATTGACCATCGCGTCAAAGGGCTACTCGGTAGCCGAGAGAGCCGCACAATCGAAGAAGGGCGGTATCCGCGCGGTCGTCTACGTGACCGCCAATATGCCTCCTAAGAAGGGAGCCAGCGCCCTCAGCGTTTTGCCTCCCGGATTAGACATTGTCGATGTTGCTGACGGTCTCGTCACGGCAAACTCCAAGGCCAAGGCAGCTTTCTACGGACCTGATATGGCAGACGAGCTGGCGGACAAGTGCATGGCGGCTTTGTTGCCCCAGTCCCAGGAAGCACTCTTCGGCGGCGCTTCCGTTGGCCTGGACGAGCTGACAGTTCCGGCATACTACATCTTCTGCGAAAAGGACCAAACAATTTCTCCCACGACACAAGAGCAGATTATTGCTACGATACCAACGCTCAAGAGAGTGCTTCGCAACCCCGGTGGCCACTCTGCCTTCATCACCGAGGTTGACAAATTCGTGGAGCAGGTCACTGAAATTGCGGATGAGGTTGAAAGGGATGGAGGAGTCCAAGCGTAAGGTGGAAACCAAAGCTTGGGTTACATGGCTCCGTAACGCCGTTTCGGCTATCGTCCGATTCCGAATGAGTCGTAGTCGGGCGATCAAATGCGCAGAATATTGTTGAAACTGCTACGTAGATGACTCGGTCAAATGAATGAATTCGGTTACATACCAACATGCAGAATCGCTTGGATGGAAGCCGTAGAAATGGCTCGTGGCTTTAATTCTCAACATTGCTAGTTCCTCTTCCGCCGGTCAACGTACTACGTAGGCCCATCGGTAGCTGTAGCCTGTGGGTTTGGAGGAATTAATACTTCTGCCATGCTGGGGCATTTTCCTTGTTGTGCACGAATCGGAAACAACTACGGAGTGGCCCAACTCGATATGCTCATTAATACGACAAAAGGTTTAGTGATCATCCCGAGCTTTTTCAATTGCTTTGTTTGAGATTCTTTTCTCTGCAGCAGCTGTGTTGATGCTGTGTCTTTTCCCAGAGTCCACCTCAAGGCTCAGCATTCGATCTGTTAAGTCGCCTAACACCACTTTGGCTGCCGGGTCTCTCAGTGAGCTCGGACGCCTTCTTGTCGCAGCATGCGTCTTGTTCACTCTCCCACTACTCTTGCTCTGTTTACTCATGAATGATTCAAAACTCCGGGAGCCATATCTCGGTGAATCCTCCAGCAGAGAATCGGCTGACCGATATGCAAGGCTTCGAAGAAATGGAGGACGCTCGCACTTGGATGCCGGGACGTTTGGTATGCTTCTGTTGGGCGCTGCCCCTTGAGGCAACTGAATCAAGTCGCCCGACGTGATGTCTTGAGCTTGTCGCTGGCGGTCGGCGGTTGAGCAGGCGACCGTGGAAGGATGATCTTCGATATCAGGTACCGCTTTGTCGCTTTGGATTTGCTGTCCACAGCACACGTTAACCATCAACGGCTGATGTCGGGCATCGTGTCGGGCCTCACCGCTGGCAAGTCGCCCATCATCAAGTTTCCTCGAGGTCCTGCTCAGAGCAGGCTATCGCACAAATCTCCAACGTTGTCATGCTCACCAACAAGAGAGGCACAGAATTTTTAAGCATGCAAGCAAGTAAGTATTAAAAGACGCGGACCGTCTTACGCCTCACATGCAGTCAAGAGTCACGCGGCACCTATGCGCTGACAATCTGCAGAGGAAGAGATCTGTGAGTGGATGGGAAAGCCAAGGGCGGTACATCGCATTCCCGCATTCCGTGCTTTTACGCAATCCTGCCGTAGCTGGACCGGCACGGCCGTTCAAGAGACCAACGCATGCAGCTAACGTCGCTGACTTCACATCACACTCTCCTTGGCGCTGACAATTGGGCCACTCAGAGGCGGCTAGACAAGACTCAAGTGTGGGGGCGACATGGGGCTTGAAGCGGCACCGGATTCATTCAGATGCGATTGTCGCTAGATTTACTGCCTTTGAAGGAGGCAGACAGGCTATGGTTGGATACTGGGGTGTTGGGCATATCGACAGAAGAATAGGTATGCTGGGCATCCTTCGATGCTTAAAGGATACCAAGATATCGGCTGATAGAATAAGCTTTTGCTCCGGGGGTTCTCAAATTTCTCGATAATATGTTTCTCCCGCCATGCAAATCCGCGGAGGCGTGGTGGCGGGGATGACGGGGTTGATGCGCGGTTGGGCGCTTACAAGTGCCAACCAACAGCATTTTTCAGGTGAGCTAGGCACCAACAGAGCGAATGGACGGCCACTTATTCTTTCCAGGTTCTTTTACCTCCCTTGGGTTAAGTTCATCTTTTATAATAGGCGGTTACCGCGGCACACCTCGTTGACTACTCAGTGGCTCTCCCGAAACGAGGACTAGGATAGATTAGGTTTTCCATGGAAACCTCTATAGCTATCCAAGGGGTACACGACGGGGATATGTTACTTTACGAATGCGGCTCATTCTGCATATAATACCGCGACTAGTTAATCCATTCCCGTAACATGGATCAAGATACCAAAGTTAACCTCATTATATTATACCGAAAACCTACTTACGCAGCCGTCTCAAGTGAGGCTCAGGACGGACATGTGAATATCTTGCTTCGAAGAGAAATCACTGGAGTTGCAATGGAATTTATTGTGTTACTAAAGCTCTAGGAATCTGATGTTTCCATTTCGAGCTTCTATTTCTATGCTCCAAACGCTGATGGTGTCTTTGACTTTGACTGTGACTGGCTGCCTACCACGCCACAAACGCTGCGCAAAATGCCCGCCGGTATCAACTCCCGCTGTTAAATGATAAAGATAAGCGCAATTCATGCATTGCGTTCTCTCCGAACTTCTCAAGGAATTTCTATCGTTCAGAATGCCCCCGTCCCTTTGCGCAGCGCGCAGCTTCTCCGCCCCAATGATCTCTGCTAGCAGTGCTTTGTTCTTACACCACGTACGTTCCAGCCTGTTTACGCAGGATTAAACCTGGCAATCGCCCCGTATCCCAAGTCAGCCCGGCATTGGGGACACAGCGTGTTTCCTGGCTGGCTGGCAAGCTGAAGATAGCAAGGCTGGCACATGGTGTGACCTGTGAGTAGTGGTTGGAGTCAACGATGTTATCCGAGTTGGTAGAAATGTTTGCGACTTACCACACTTGAAGATCAAGATGGGGTTGACATCCTCGCAGATGGGACACTCGGCGCCTTCAGGAGCATAGCAGAGTACCATGCTCTGGTCGCGATCACAACATCGGCCAGACTTGCGAGCGCAGTCGCCACAAGCCATCTAACAGGACAAGATTAGGTCATTTCCAAATTCATGATTTAGACTGAAACCGGTTGCGCGTGACTTACATGGCGGCATCCGGCAAAATAGAACTTCTTCGGAATGTCAACGGCGCATGCACAGTTCCGAAGGGCATCGTTGTTGCCGGCAAGAGGTCGTTGCATATCGGTTGTAAGCCACGAGCGCAAGTCCTCGTGGAGAGTGATGCCTCGACGGACCCAATGGGTCGGCATTATCTGATCGAGGACCGAGAGCGACTGCGTGATGCTCAAAACCGTGGAAAACCGGACGTCTTCATTGTTTTGGCTTGCGATGGGAGGAAGCTGTGCGGCTGCCATGATATTAGGCCTATCATTGTAGGTGGCAATGTTCTCGACCTCGGTTGCGTAAGGGGGAACTCGAAGACTGGTGGGATTTGGACGCTGGCGATCAAGCCGGGACGCTGGCAGAGGCGCCGGCAAATGCGTTGGCAAGGATGAAGAATCAAAAGACTCTGACAAGGGCGCTGGCAAAGGCGAAGAATCGAAAGCCTGTAGGAATGGGCTCGAGAAGGGGGCAGGTACTGGCGTAGACGACAATGCTTGCAAGGCCGCCCGAGTCGGTGCGGATGGCCGAGGTTGGGGAGTTGCTGGAGGCATACGGGCCGGAGAATCGGCCATGCTATCGATAGCAGACCGCGAACCGATGAATTCCACCTCACTGTCCTCATTTTCCGACGCATGATTTGTATCAACTACAGGGCGTCGGCCAAGGAGAGGATTGGGAGCGGGGAAGGGAATGCGAGACTGTGGTGGAGGATTTGTGCCACGACTCTGAACAAAAGCTTGCAAGTGGGAGAAATCTTCCTGGGATATGCTCCTGGCCAAGGCTGCAATGCGAGGATCAGGGAGACGTCGAAAGGTTGTTTGAAACGAGGCAGTTCGAACATCCTGTCTGGAGACCACACGACGACGTCGCTTGGAGGATGGAGTATCAACGGGAGACTCTTCATCGCCATCCTGGAGATCCCGTTCTCTCTTGGGTTGCCCGTGACTGGGCTTCACGTCGCTCGATGGTTGCGGCTGGGGAGGTTCGGGATCTATGTCGAAGCTCCTGTCTGCAAGCTGGTCCAGTCGGGTCGTACGTCGTGGCGCACCAAGCTGAGACAGCCTAGGCAAATATGTTGCATCGAGCCTCGGGTGAAGTATGGATGCGGAGGACGTAGTCCAGTCCCTGGGCTGCGGTGGGGAGCGTTCCATTTCGTTGGTCGTGGTGTGGTTTTGGCCCAGCGTTGGAGTTGAAGTTGCACGTCTCGGCAACAAGTGGAAGAGAGAAGAAGTGGCAGTCCCGCACCGAGAGTCTTGATGCTGGCCTGGCTGTCGTGAGAAAGTGGTTGTTGATGTTGGGGAGGAGAAGTCAGCCCGGAGGTGTGTCGTCGCTGAAGTAGGTAGAAAATGGTTGCAGGCAGTCGGAAGGCGCCTGCTTGACTTGCAGCGTCGATATTTGGGTAGGTGCGGCCCTTCCGTCTGTCCCTCAACGGCTGGCAGGAGCTACCTTCCTTCGAGAGTCAAGTAGCTGTGCCCGAAAAAAGAATTATGGCGAGAAGTGTCGAACAAGCGTTGAGAAAAGGGTAAAAACAGACGTAGGCAAGGTTAAGACCTAATTGTCGCGGCGTGCACTGTCTCCCGTCTGTTAGTGGAACTTCGAGATGTCGACGAGATGCAGCGCTGCATTCACACATTAGCAAAGGCAACTCAGATGGTTGAACCCAGCATCAGAGGCAGTGGCCGCGCGTGGCGGTGATGTCGGCGGTAACATATGCATACCTGATTCAGGGCTGTCCGAGCCCGAAACGCCCAAGTTGACAATGAAAGAGAAAGCAACAGCCCAGGGCAGTTCTATGAGACAGACCTCCCGTCAACTTCATACAAGACATTCCCCTTGGATTTATTATCTAAGACCCAAACTAAAGCCCAGCCTGGAGATGGGCGGTTCGCTTTGCGATGCATCTTCAAGACATGGCGATTGAACCATCCTACTTTGGTCTTTCTCACACGTGTAGACACACTGGGCCTGTCTTGCGTTTCTTTCAAAATGAAGCATCACCCGAGAGTCAAGTCTTCTCATTTTCTTAATCTCGCTTCTACCGCCTTTCTACCTTAAAGTTCTAGAGGAATCCACACCTTCATCGGTGGCTTCAGTGTGCTTATTTCCTACGGAAGTTGAAGAAGGTTGAGAACATGCGGTCCTTCTGTCCGGGCGTAAATTCGTTCGTGCTGGTTGAATAGGTCAGTCAAAAATTCATGGCGTCATCAGAACGGGGGCATTTTACCAAGCATCATCAGTGTAACCCATGTAGTTGTGAATTGGGTCCAAACCGGGTTGGTTTGGGCAAGAGTCAGAACCCTCAGGACAGCCAAAGATCCGGGTGAGCTGCGCTGGCGTATCTGACACGAAGTCGCCAGGCTCTGAGCAGCCACCAGCAAAGGTGTGGTTCAGACCGAACCAATGGCCACTCTCGTGAACCGCAAGATGGCCGAGGTTCCACGACTCGAAGGCGCCCTGCTCAGCGGTGAAGCCTGGCATAGTCATTGCGCTCAGCTGGCACGAATCCTTCCAGAAGGTCAACTCGTCGGTTTCGGCTAGAGGCGTAGGCCACTGGCAGTAGCCTGTAGCACCCGGCGAGTAACTGCTGAAGAAGTACAGGTTCAAAGCATCGTAACCGCCCTTGCGAGTGGCCTTCAAATACGTGTTGTACTCTTCCTCGTGATAGACCCAACCCTTGTCGGGTCCCTCGTTGATGAGGAAAGCAGAGCCGGTCAGGTTGTCGACCGTACGCTCAGTCGAGTTGAGCACAAGGTTGATGTCGTACCTAGCGAACGCCTCGTGGAGAACCTTCCACTGCGCGTCGACGATCTCGTCTGTGATCAGGCCCGCTTCTTCCTCCGTGCTGGCGAGATGGAAATTGACGTCCACAGTGAAGTTGCTGGGGAAGTTCTGACGGCGAACAGTCTTTTCCGTGTATTGAATGGCCGGGTCTTGAATAGCGCCTTCATCGGAGACGAGGCATCCTCGGCGAGCCACCGGCTGCGCCAAGGAACTGACAGCCGCAGCACTGGTGAGGCCAAGAGAGGCCAATCCAACGATAAGACCCTTCATGATCGCAGCAAGATCGTCGGCTCGGGAGTTGCTGGTGGCTATGAACAGTCTCTGTTGATTATTATCAACAGCGCGGGTTCGCCGGCTTTTTATCAACAACAAAGATCCCCATGTTTTCCTTGGCTTGATGTAATCTACGGATGAAGGTCGTATCCACTTTCTTCGTATTGCTGGCCGTTTCCCACTTATCCTGCTTGGCGATTGGCCCATTTCTGCGGTCTACCAGCTATTTCCAGTTGCTCTGCCCGGGATCCCTGTCTACGCGGTCGGTAGCGGCAGCTGGAAGGCCAAGCGCCCGGCATCAGAGCCGTTGATCACCTTCCATTGCGGAGTAAAAGAACTACCTTCCCTAATAAGCATAAGCTATCCCGGAAGCAACGTGGAATTTCTCGGTTTCGCGACCATATGGTGTTTCCTAAGCCCGGAAGTCAAAGCCAGTTGTCGCACGAGACTCACGCAACAATCCGCTCTTTACCAGAACTTGGCAGAACGACCCATGGCTGAACCTCAGATCATGTCTAGCAGGGATAACATCAGATTTGTTGCCGATTGAAATGAGCTAAGGACAAGCTTAATATAAACCCACAAAAGATTAGGCTCCGGAGTCTTGTCCGGCGCGGAGGGGTGGGGCACTGCTGTTGCCAGTCGATCCAAGACTCGGCGACGGCGGGCGGGGATGGAGCAAAGATCAAGATGCTGGACTCGCCTCGATTTCAACACGCACAGGTAGAGTCATTTGGTCGATGCAGCCCTTAGGTCGTTTTGCCTGGAGGATAACAGCCATCCATTTCCATAAAAGCACTGTCAGTTTACCTAGAATCATTGGAATGACACCGGCTTCACCGCGTAGCTGATGACAACAGCTAATCTTGCCAACGAAATAACATACGTATACGTAGACAGTACACAAATTCGCTTTAAGTTCAAATTGAAGGGTGTGTCCGAAAACCAACGATCATTCTATTCCGTATTTGTCTTCTAAGCCTTCAAGTGTCCCAGGAGAGAAACAGCCTCTTGCTTCCAATACCAGATTTACAGTAGATATCTCCGATTGCTCCAACAGCTACCCATTTAAGCCTCCGAAATCCTGAATTCCCATAATCACTTGGCTGCATCTCCTTCAGTATCCAACACAGCAACCCTATCTTCATCACCTCACAAGGGGTAAATGAACTTTTTGTTCTGGCGATCCGTCAGATCGAGATCTTCCTTGTGCACATGGAGAACCGCGTCCCCAGTGTCCAGAACATCGTTTTCGTCCGAGCTTCCATCAGCATCCAGGCTAGCCTGCCTGCGTCGATTCTCGCGGACGAGATACCAGCGGATTACAAGGCACATGGCAGGTGATATGAACCAGAATGCAGTCATGAAAGCCCATGGTAGAGTGTACCTTGGCTTGTACTTGGGTTGCCAAAACCTGCGGAAGATCGTTAGCCGCCTTTCTGCTGAAGGTCTAAGCTGCGACTTACTCGGGCGAAATCATATTGGCAGCTGATGCAGCAACCACACAGGTTGACATGACGGTAAGCTTTTTCGTGTATCCAGTCGTGGCAGTACCAGCCCAAGAAAGACCGAGCAGGTAGGACGGCTTGAATGTCGAAATCTGAGTGCCAACAACGAGCGCGATTTTGTTGGACCAAGGGGCCGCAAGCTGCAGGGGCGTCAGAAGACGGAAAGCAAAGTCATGACTTCGAAGCATTACCTCAATTATGCCCCCAACGAAGCATGGGATATATGATATCGCACAGGTGTAGCCAGTGCCAAGTCGAGTTGCGTAAAGCATAGCGGCCGAGACAAGAACAAGGAATGAACCAATCAGGGGCTTGGCAATGTTGAAAAGCGCGCTCTCAGCCGGCGTGAAACCAAACCCAACGATAATAAGGGGAAGCTGCTGCGAGGTGTTGTTCGGAAGTTCGTTGAAGAACATATGGAATCTGCCTTGCAATCAGTGAATTGCAAACATAAGAGACAGATGATAACGCACATGAAAAGCCAGCTTTTGGGGTCCGTAAATGCTTCTCGGACTTGCGACCACTTCCATGTCGAGTTCTTAATGCCCGATTGTGTGTCGCGGATGGCCTTGATTGTGTGTACCTTCTCTGCGGTAGAGAGCCATTTTGCCTCCACGGGTGAGTTTGGTAGGAAGAAAGCGAGCGGAACTGCCATGATAAAGGTCAGGATAACACAGATAATGTGCAACCACTTCCACGACGACAGCCCGCCGACCAGAGTATGAGCATCATCGAGGAGGATCAACTTGTACGCAACCATAGTGAGTAGCACGTTTGCGAAGCTGCCCGAAGCCCACCAAAGAAGTTGAATCCATGGACTTTTCTTTGGAGAAAAGAAAGCTTGATGAAGGATTGTGGTACTCGGAACAATCTGCGACTCGGTCTATTTTGGTCAGTTAGCCGGACTGTACTTATATCCATCCACATATCAATACAAGAGAAACATACCATGCCCAAAAGGAACCGCAAGGCTATCATTTGGCCTCCTGTCTTGACAAGTACATGCATTGCAAGCAGCAAAGCCCAAAGCAATAGCGATCCGACGATGAACTGCTTCTGGCCAGTTCTCTGAGATAACCATGCCCCCGGCCAGAGAGCAATGAGATAACCAGTATAGAATACCACGAAAAGGTCATTGTACTGTTTCTTTGTCATGTCGACATCCTTGAAGATACCCATGGTGCTAGCTTGAGACAGCGTGGACTTGTCCAGGTGGATGAGAAAGGCGATCCACCAGGTCTGACCAAGCAGAAACCAGAAGTTCTTGCGCACAAGTTTACCTTCCATCTCTGCAGTGAAAGAGCCGGCTTTGTCCTTGTTGAGGTTGTAGAAGAGTGTAGTGTCGTCGACCTCATCCTTGCTGACGGCATGCTCGTTTGTGCCCTGTCCGTTGTCATTGTCGGATGGCTTCACATCGAGAACAACGACATCGTTGGAAGTGTGGACAATCTTTTCGTTGGGGTTGTCTTCCCCAAGGCCTCTGTCTCTAGTCATGTCGGCGATCGTATCGACGTGAGTCAACAAAATTGGGTTGAGAAGCCGACGGAGGTTTGTTGCTGAATGTCTTTCCTGCTAAGGGCGAGTAAAGACGCCCCAGAGCGGGTGTGAAATGCGACTTATAACGAGGCATGATTCCTGTTGACCTCTGTTGGAAGCTCGTCTCATCCCTGACATGTTTGGCTCCGGGACCCTCTTCCTTCACATTATTACGTCTCCGCTTCGCGCTCCTATTGCCCTTTTCGTCAGACCAATGTTCACAAAGGTGCTTGCTGCGCCAAGCCGCCACACCAGAACCAACAATTGCATCTCGGATAAAGCGGCACAAGCTTTGCTAGTGGCAATGTCTTATTTTGACGTCTCTCTCTGTGGCCAAGAACGAACGCCAAGAAATCCGTTGCAGTCTTCCTTGGCAGTTCGGGACATCAAGGTTGCTCGCGTGTCATGCAGGACGCGCGGATCACATTAAGAGTCTTACCCAAACAACAAATCACAATGAGCTGAAGACGAAGTTGGGAAGCTCTTCCGTTCATCCAACGGACAATCAGACGTTCTTGTCCAGCGGCCCGAAGCGGCGCGGCATACTTGGCTTTTGACGAGCCCGGATGAGATATATCACATCAAGAAACAACTCATGGCTCCTGCGAGAATTTCGTCCGTCGGGACAGCCCCACATGCAGTCCAACCGGCCGTCAAAATGAACACTGGATGAGAGATTACAGGCTATTGAAAGGAGCGATTTCGGGAATTGAGATTATGCAACTGTGTTCACTCGCTATCAGACACGAAGATCAACGGTCACAGCAACGTCGACATGATGGGACTGCAGCTTCTAATTACATTCAGTGGTTTGAACTTCCGATGTTTCGGGGACCCCCAGGCCCCTCCTCAAGCCCGTTCCCTCTGCGGGCTGTCTCTCTCCATCGCCAGTAAGGGCGCATGAACGAACTGCTTTGCTCGCCATTCAGCAAGATATCGGCAGCGTGCTATAACAGCGAATCAGCGGTTGTTGAATAACTGGAGTACTTGAAGTACTCACTTCACCTAAAACGGGGAGAAACTTGGCTCCATGTCCACTTCCGCCAGTGCAGACGAACACGGAGTTATCGGCGTATTTCGGCACGTAGTCAATCTCGAACGCGGCCCCAATTAGCAAGACTAAACAACTTAACCGATCTTGAAATCACTTACGACAAAAGAGTTGTCCAGTGAGTCAGTGTACCAACACATCTTGGTTGAATAGAATTCTCTTTCCTCGAAGTCTGGGAGAAAAATAGACACGAACGGCTTGATGGCATCTCTGGCTCTGTCCGGAACAACACGAGAGTCAGCGGGCGACATGGGTACAGACCATTTCCCGTCCTGAGTGAAGCCAGCATCGGGGGCTGCAGGCTGGAAGTTCGTGAACTGAAGAATTGTCAATCCAGAGACCCTTCATAAGTATTGGAAGCATTTGCATACCTTGACACCCCGGTAGCCGATCTTGATGAGGCCGTCAGATGTCCGGGGAAATACGTAGATACTTCCAATGTCTTTTCCATCTACAGTTCGCGAAGCGCTCTTCCAAGTGATCACAGGAAAGCGCTCAGGGGAGTACTTATCCCAGAGCCGCGCATCGTCCTTGTTGACTTTGAAGGTGACGACGCTTCCAGCTGAAGACTCGAGGTGGTATGACAACTCAGGCAGTAATTGCGTGGAGAAAGATCCGGCTGCCAGACAAATTAGTCATTGTAACTTTTGAATAGTGGAGAGCGAACTTACCAGCAATGACCACTACGTCGGCCTTGTGAACGGCTCCATCCATGGTCCTCAGACCAACAGCCCTTTTCGCGGATGAGTCCGGGATGTTCTCTTCGATGAGACTTCCAAAACCACCTTTCTCAGGCCCAAAATGGAATACGACGCCTTGGCGTTGAGCTAGCTTGTGGAAGTAGGCGCAAGCCTCACTGCACTTAGTGAAGCCGGCTGTAGAGTCGAGAACTGCCTCAAAGTTCTGCTTCGGAGATGAATCGGGGATAGCAAATTCGAGGAGCTTCGAGTCCCAGCCACGCTCAGTGGCACGCTCGCGGTCGGTGGGATCACTTTTGACAAATTGCGTGTCACGCAACCCGTCACGCTCAAAATTACGCAGAGTCTCAAGCTCCAGTGTACCAAGCTCGGCAGTCGGCTGGACACGAAGCATACCACAACCGCTGAATAAGTCAGACTGCTCTTCATCATTCTTTTCTTGGCGTCGTAGTTCGTTGATTTTCTCCCAGGCGCCGCGACTCTCTAGCGCCAGGCGTTGATAGTGGATGTTCTTTCCGTAGGAAGCTCGAAACTACGATTTAAATGATTGGCAATTGCTTCGCGTCACACATCAGAGTGCGTGCAAAGAACTCACGATCTTGTTATGGTCCACTGAAGCTGCTTGGGTACTGTGGGCGAAGTCGGGCGAGTATCCCGACTCATCGTACTGGTGTCGGTCAAAGACATGAACATGATTTCCAGCTGAGCTTTATCAGCCCTCTCAAGTTCAGGGTCTATTTCGGGGAGAAGGGGCCGAGACTCACGCTTCTTGCTGAGGGCAACCGCTAAAGATAGCCCGAATATGCCCGCTAGACAAGCCGTTAGTAAGTCTGCGGAGTAATATGGTCACTTCACTCTGCCTACCACCGACAATAGCAATTGACTTTGGTTCCGACATGATATCTCAGTGCGCAGATAAGTTCACAGAGACCGGGCAATTGTTGCGTATCATGTTGGTTTGGCAAGGGGCGGGGAAGAGCACCTTATCATTAGTCAGTTAACCCCGAGCTCCGAAGTCGCAGACCGACACAGCACTTCGGCAAACTATTTATCTCCCAAGGTGTTTGACGATCTGCGGGGACCCAACGTGCCATTTTACTCAGATGATGGTTGCATTTGACCTGCCCAATGAGGTAACGCTCTTCAGCACGATCCCAGAAGGATCGCGGGACCACTGAGATTGACAGGCATTGCAGCGACAAAACTCGAAAGACCAGGTGTGCTGAACATTTATGTCAATAATCGCGTCGATATCAGGAGAGGTTTGAAGTAAAGTGCCATGGTTTGGAGTTTCAATTAGCAGCATTTTGCCGAAGACCCTAAATTGTATTCACATGCTTGTTATCTAGCTGTGTCATAAGTGAGACTTTTGCACAAGCCCGACATCTGGTGAATGAGCCCACTGGTCCATAAACTCTTGCTTTGGTTTGTTCGCCGAATCGATCATTTCGAACCCAAGTAGTAACTGAACAAAGCCTCTGGCGGAAGAGCATAGCGAGGAACTAATCCAAGCATGGGTCGGAGACGTATGCTCGCCGATAAAAATGTTGCTGTGTTCCGTACGACGGTATGAGGTAAGAAACAACTTATACTGCTCCACGACAGTGTATGATGAGACAAGGGCGTGATTCATTCAACCCATACACAGGGTACTACAAAGCTCCGACGGCCTTGTGCTCCGGTCGCGAATACCCCCGGAAAATCGGTCTCTCTCCCAGAATTTCTCAGAGAACAAGAGTGAAACCTTACAAGCGGATTTGAATCGGAGACCAGCCTCGCTGATTGCTCGACTGAGTACGGAGGAAACCTCCAGAAGGTCCATAAATCGATTGGGGTGAAAGGGACGGCCATGATGGTGCAGTCGTACCCGTTGGACCCAAACGTCCCATTTGCCAGGCTAGGATACCATAACGGACGTGTTTGACTGTTGCCAGCTTCGCCATGAGCCGATGTCAACTTCCGCACCTTGCAATCCAAGACCAGTCTGTCTGACACTTGGGGGATGAAGGCATCCGAGATGCTGGCGGTTGAAGCCTTTGTCAACACACTTTCACTGAGTCTCGCCGAGAGTACCGTCGAACCCGTCGAGAGCTAAGTTGGAGTTGTGTACCACCTCATCGATGGCATCGCAGTCAGTGGAAGTCCACATTGCCTCCGTGACATTCTCGTCTGCGTTTAGACGGTTTCGCAGTAGCGTCGCTATTGCTCGCTACAGTCATCGTAACCCAGATCTATCAATTACTTGCGAGCCCTCCAAATACTGGCTTGTATTTCCTTGTTGTGAGTCTCGTTCTTTGGGATCTTGTTCGTTTCTTTCTCAGTTTTGTTGTATCCTACGGACGTCACCACCAGTGGAGCACTGAGGCTTGGATCTTTCGCAATCACAGCGCGGGTAGGCACCCTGCCATCCGAATGTCTGCCCGTACCGAGGGCGAGTAGTTCGTTATGATGATGCTGAATCCACGAAATAAAGTTTATTCTGTACTTATCGTCGTTTTCATTCATTCTGTTGAGTAGGTAGGCAAGTTGAAAAGTCACCTGGTATTCAGAGCACGCGTGCGTGGAATTGTCGCTCTGGTATGTTAGTTGGCAAGGTAGCCTCATCAAACCCATGGTCCATCTCGGCGATATCTTGACTCTTCCAACATCGTCTGCCCGTTCTCTTCATCGACATACCTTCCAGCAGTCAACAACCGAGAATTCCCTAATCTGACCATTTCGTGTCTTGAACCTCGAGAGCTGCACTCCACTGTATGTGGTGCTCAATGGCCATCCGGGTTCCAGTGATATGGTATTGATCAGGCCATCAAGGTTGAATTACAGGGGTCCGGTCGTTCTGCAGATTCCGAACTCGCAACCGTCACCATTGTCACACCTAGCAGAGAAATACTCGGAGTCATACGGAGTGTGCACTTGCGTCCGATGCCGCTCGCTAGATTTCTTTCGTTCAGGGGCACTACCAACCCTCTTGGGCTCACTCATGAAGGGAGCATGATTGGCTCAAGACTGCAGTGTTCCACTCAACGTCAATTAAGCTTGCCTTCAAATTGCCCTTGATTTCAGACGGCGCCGAGTGCCTGCCTCTTAGGATCCCCTCAGATCCCACAATAAGACGCAACATGTTTGTAGCACGGGTGTTCTCCCTCTTTAGCAAACAGCCTATTTATGTATTCATCAATTAGCAGAGTTTTCCTTTTGTTTATCATTATGTTCTCCCAGTGGGATGACTGCCTTTGGAAGCTTTCAAGCCGCCTGAAGAACCGGAGTTGTATCCAATGATGATAATCGATGCGCACATGGGATTTTCAACTGTGAAGTCTAGGGTCTGGAACTGGCGACCAGCAACTTCTCGGCAAACGATGACATATTCTAAGGCGGCAATTTTGCTGTTTCAATCTTTCAAACTCGCTTTAATCGAAACGATTCACGATCTTGGATGCTTCTATGGGTCTGTCGATAGGCGTGCGCTATTATCCCTTCGCAGCTTGGGTTGTACAGGCTCCAGCTTGCATCCGGGAGACCCTGGCCATATCCTTCATAACATCTCAAGCTTCAACCGTGCAAACATGTTCTTCGACGAGCCTCGTCCAAGAAACTTCACAGCAACACAAAGTCGCCTGTACTTCGGCTCTTCCAGGCATCATTATTGCACTGCACTAAATTGGACTGCCCTTTCTGTTCATGAGCTGCTGAACGCCAGTGTGGGTCTTATTTTGTCAATGCGTAGTGGAAAGAGCATTCCATAAGATTAACGCATTGTACAGTCATAGTAGTCAGGTATTCGATAGATGGTAGGTGAATGGCAACATTGAGATGTGTGAACTCTCTTGGCCAGAAATTATATACAATCGCACTTCATTACTTTGAATAGAAGTCCTCATTTTATGCAATGTTTCTCTCCTTCCTCTGCCATATGAAATCACTGCCCTATCTACTGAGAATTGAACCAGGGTTTTCCAACAGTTGTTGCCACGTCCGCTCCCAGAAGACGATGAATTTGAATCCCGGGATGGTAGTTATTCCACCACAGGCAGCTGACTCCGTCTTCATTTGTACAAGTGGCGTCTGGCGCTCCGTATTCTTGCGGGTTCGCAATCGCGGTTTCATATGCCTTCGAAGGTCTGACGAGCCAGGCTCGAGCATCTGGATGGGCTGTTTTAAACCTTTGAAAGTTCTTGTCCAATATCTCGTTGTAGAGCTTAACAGCTGCCGCAACCTTTGCATTGCTTTCCGTGCCCTTTTCAATCATCAAAGGGGTGAGTTGCTGAGCTGTTACAGACTATCAGCGGTGTTTCATGCTTGAGCAGCAATGCCATAGCTCGCGATGAAGTCAAAGACTTTTGTCACGACTGTCAATGGCAACTCAAAGTCTCAACGGTATCAACTTACGAGCACATGTGAGAAACACAAAGTTTCGGGCACCGGCATCGTACAGACGCTGGGTCTGTTCGAAGTAACGGGCAGAAACCTTCGGGTACAGAGAGGATGTATCGTTTCTGTCAAAGGACTGGCCTACGTCGTTGTTGGCGATCCAGATCCCAATCAGAACGTCGTCCCAGGACCATGGAGTTTTCTGATGGACGTATACATCGTAGAAGGTGTTGACCTGGTCCACATAGGTTGCAATACCTTCTGTGTATGTTGGAATAAGCGTATTATCTGTTGTGGCACCTCCTACAGCCAGATTGTAGGCTAGGATTGTTGTGTGATTGAACTCTGCGATATCAAACCCTAACCAGTTGAGGCCGCCAGTTGTCGTTGATCCAGGAAAAGAGGGATTGCCAATTGGATTCTCGCTTGAGGGAGCAGTGCCGTTGACAGAAAACCGGTCTGGGTAGTAGAGCTCCCACTTGAACTTTGTCAGCCAAATCTATATGAAAGCAGGTCGATGAATCAAGTCTTAGATTGTGTGCAGGATGACTTACAAGGTTACGAAGTATTTGTTTACGGCTGGATCAGAGCTCGCAGCCGGAGCAGAGGCTACTTGTGTCACAAGAAGTGATACAGCGAAAAGGGAAAGGTTATGACTGAGCATAATGGCAAGATAGGTTGCTTCAGTTCTCCGCGGACCGATCAGATTTGTAGGCTCTGGGTCATGAATTGATGAGTGCCAAAGCATACTAGGGAAGTTAACGAGCTTATATACGCACCGAATTAAGCTACTTCCTTGTTTTCATAGCCACTTCCTCCCCATTGTGCACCAAAGCCGTCACTAGGCCTCACTTCGGGTTGACTTCAAGGAACTCCCTGGAATCTACCCCTTCTCTTGCACCTGTCAGGTGCGTTGACATCGAACTACCCCACCACTGTATAAACCCAACCCCAGGTGCATGCAGTGCCGAAATCCGGGGTGGTCCAATGAGAATAACGGCCAAATGCCTGTTCAGGGAAACACCGCTCCAGCGATGATCTCGCCATCGGTGTTGTGACATTAGAAGACGCGGACGGTAACTCTCCTTTCTCAATAAGGCAGAGCGCGTATTCGCTCACCTTCGGCTTCCAATTTTGAGGCCCGAGGACGTACGAGCGAAATGGGCACTGGGCTCGAGAGATTGGGGTAGTTGGAGTTGCGGGAGTCACATCTGGCTTCCGCACAGACCGTGTGCGACGTGGATGCTTCTTGCTAGCTAATTCATTCATACTTGATGAATACAGGACTGGTGATGACCTTCCCTCCACCATACTCTCTACCAACAAAGTACACAGCCCGGTCACCACCACTCCCGGACTCTCCCTTCACTGTGAAGCTGCCTTCGACTCTCTTGGGCAATGGCACATCCAGCAGACCATCGATGGACACGAAGAGGTCAGCACCACCTGCGATGTCCTTGCGCACCCCACCTTCCTGAGTCAAGTCCTTTCCCGTTGCATCCAAGTTGAACCGAGGTTGCGGGCTGTGGGGGTTTCCTTTGAGAGCGTCACCAACTTTGACGTATCCGCCCAAATGACCCGATATGCTGATGCTAGAGGGTATTCCCGATGCGCCATCAAGGAAAATGTCAACACCGTCAAAATCCCCACTTGTTCGGGTCTCGAAGACGACTTGAGTTTGGGAAATTTGCTTGATCTCATCTTCGGCGTTGTCAAGCACGCCCCCGAATGGTCGAATATGCGAGATTACTGCCCCAGGAACGAGGATCGATCCGTGCCAGACAGCCTCACGATATCTGTCGTAAACGCGAGCCCCTCCCCACGTCACACGGATCTTCCTAGGAGTTGATGCCGGGGCGTGAGTTTCTGCTTCTTTCTGGAGATCTCGGTGGAAGATCCGCCCACTCGCATCCCAAGCTTCGATTGAAGAGTACCCTCCGACACCAAAGAAGCTGTACCTGAGCACGAGTTCCTCGTTCGCCTTCACAGATACATCATCGCCCTGAAGATGCCCGTTGTCGGTGCACACAATCCCAACCAAGCGTTCGCCTGTTGTCGCAAATGTGCGCCTTGCTCGCAAGGTCTTCGCAACCTCACCACGCTCCAGCTTGTCGGCCAGGACGCCGGTCAATCCACCCTTAGTGCCAAAGACGGCAGTTCCGGGTACCCCGCCTCCGCATCGGCCCCGGTGCTCGTCCGAATTCGCGGAGACGCCGAGTTTCCAGCCCCGTTTCACGGCGTCGCGAAGAAGCCACTCAAATAAACCCCAAGCGCTACCAATTTCGAGAAGGCGCTCCAACTGGGGATGGTGCCAGGCTAAGTTGCATCGACGACCACCAACGTGGGGGATCAAAAGGTGGCTTTCAGGTGAATGAGCGTAAGTCGCGTAGACTTCATCCAGCGGCCAAGCGCCGGGTATCAGTTCTGCCGGCCCGTTCTCGTTCCACTCGAAGCTACGGGCTACATTCCCTTCCTTGTCAAAAGGGAATTCGGGTTGATTGTTCTTCGGGTCATCGAGGAAAACGACATTGTGATCACCTGAATGAGATCAGTTTCCCTTCGTAAGAGCACAAAAACCTTCAAACTAGGTTTACTCACCGCCAGCGGCTGAGTTGCCACACCATTCTGTCCCAGGGAATACGACGAATTCTCCTGGCGAATTGACTTCTTTAATTATCTCCAGCGTCTGCTCCCACTTCTCTTTGGTAATGTTGAAATCATTAGCAGTATACCCAACGATGTCAAGGCCGGCAATTTCCTTGGCGTAAGAGAAGTTGTATGTGGTCGAATTGGTGCCGACAGTGTCATCGGAGTGAACGTGAAGATCAGAGTACAGCGGCCGAGATATGGGTAGGGAGGCGTCGACAGATACATAGTCCGTAGCTGTGGCGATGACAGACCCCTCGCCATCAATTACTGCCACGGCGAGATCGTAGTCCCCATCTTCGTTGAGGCGGTGTGTGTCATTTACCACCGTCCATCCCTGGGAGGGGAAAGGCAAGGTTTTAGTTTGGACAATCTTTCCTTTGGAGTCAACTTTGATCCATGTGACTTCAGCCTTCAAATTCCGTAGGTCTGCTGTTGCATTGCCCCAGATATCCTCGGTATGGATATGAACGGGGACGAGAACTCCGGGCCTAACTACTCGGGGAGTTGTGGCCTTGACTCTAGCAACTGGTCCCGGTATGATTGGAAAGGCAATGTCAGGCTTGATAGGTGCGAACCTTGAAGTTCCGACTCGATCGATATACCACCTCATCAAGAACTTGTCTTCAACGAATGTCTGGACTCGAGTACCCCTCGATCCCCATCGTCTGTCGCCAATTCGAACAGTAATTTTGTCTCCGGGGTTCATGTAGCCGTCCACAATGTCAACGATGATGGCCTTTTGGAATGGTCGCTCATGCCCCTTCTGGTCGAAACGAACAGCCAGTGACTGGACCGTTGCCGCCGTCTGTCCTTCGTGGAGGGGGCCTGGCGTGTACCCTACCGACACATAGTTGTCTTTCTTTGGGTCGGAAGTCTGAAACAGCGCCCAGTCCGAGTAGAACTTGAAGGTTCCTTTGATCCAAGCTCCGTCAGCAAGACCACTGGCACCAACCGTGTATTCCACGATGAGTTCTGTCCATTGTCCAGCAGTAAGACTCTTTGTGTTACACTCGAGACTTCCCAAGAATGGCAAGCCTTTTGTGTAATGGTCAAGTCCCTTCGGGGTGAAGTAATTGCCCGCGAGATTTGTGAGCTCCTCGTCAGACAAGGTCTTCATCGCGGCGCTGGGTTTTGGTGTATGTGAAATGCAGGTACAGAAGGCGCGACTGCAGGAGTGACGTTGAAGTCAATTTCATTGAGCTAGGCCAGTGCCCTATGTATTACTAACCTGGATTTATTGGGGATGCTTGCATGTCGGGGTTTCTCCGACGCAGATGTGTCCCCAGTGGAGTGTTTGGATGATCGAATCTGCCGGGAAGATGGCGTGCTCGGACGGAATTCCCACTCTCAACCGTCAACGGCAGTAACATGTCTGATGTTTGATATATTTCCGTACTACTTTGGCACGTTCCAATCCGACAATGGTTGTCAAGCTTGTGCGGCAGCAAAGTACATCTACGCCCAAACCAAAAAGGGCGCTAGTTCTAGCCTACAGTGCAAAGTAGCCCGCGTTAATTTGTAATTATCTGTCAGGTTACTCACCAAATGTCTCTCTCTTCTTTACGCGGATATCTCTCTTGGGTATCGTTGCCTTTTCGCATGGTATTCGCCGCAAAGCCGTAGCCATCATTGAACAAATCAGTGCCCAGCTTGCTGCGCAGGTATCGACGATGCTGCTCCACACCAAGCACGCAATATCGCCCCTTCCCAGTTGTGTCTCGCCGAGCTTCCTGGCGATAAGACTTATCTTCAGACCCGGTGATTCGGATGTTCTCCGCAGATCCAGTATGGTGTGCTCGGTCTCGTCTGGGTCACGAGAAAGCCCTGCAGGAGGATGACGATGAATCTCGAACTGGATCATTGGAAACAGGCAGCCATGTTTGTTGCAACTTGACGTGGTAGGTTCGGCCAAGTAGATAATCAAATCGACGAGGTTTTTCTTGAACGAACATTTCACCCGGTCGTTGACATCATGGGCACCGCAGACGCCGTCTCGTTGGCTCTTTCCCCTTCTGCGAATCACGCGGATGGCGACGCGAAGCAGGTCTCATCGCCGGTCGATTGGACGGAGGACGAAGAGAGGAAGGCGAAATTGAAGTGAGTGTTAATTCAAACACCTACAACTGGAGCTACTGGGTCTAATGTGCGAACGAATACAGGTTAGACTTGATTATTATGCCACTCTTGACACTCGGCTTCTTCTGCTTGCGTGCGTACGGACGATAGCCCTCAAAGCCCACTACCATCTGACGAAACAACCTGAATGCAGAACTCGACCGCGGCAACATCGCGAACGCAATAACAGATACATTTATGGAAGACGTAGGCATCACGCAGTTCCAATTCAATGTTGGCCAACAACTGCTGTCTCTTGGGATTGTCTTGTTTGAGATTCCATCAAACATGATCTTGTATAAGGTTGGACCAGGGAAGTGGTTGACGCTTCAATTATTTTTCTTCGGTCTGGTCAGCACGTTTCAAGCCTTCCAACACAACTATGCCGGCTTCCTTGCCACCCGTTTTCTACTGGGAGTTTCTGAAAGTGGCTACATCCCTGGCGGCCTCTGGACTTTGTCTACTTGGTATACTCGCAAAGAGACTGCCAAACGTGTTATGGTATTTTTCTTTGGCAACCAACTGGGCCAGGCGTGTGCAAAGCTCATCGCATATGGAATTCTGCACATGAAGGGAGTGGCTGGGTACCCTGGCTGGTTCTGGCTTTTCATCGTCATGGGGACCTTCACCATTGCCAGCGGCATAGTACTAGGATTTTGTCTCCCAGACGCGTTCAATAACCCACACAGCTGGTTCCTGCCACAAGTCAACATCTTCACGGAACGAGAGCTGCACATCTTACAGACTCGCGTGCGCATCGACGATCCCAACAAAATGAACCAAAAGCAGCATATTGGTATAGCTGCTTTCAAAAAGGCTGTGAGTCTTCCTGCATCGGCCGCTGTAAATCTCCAATCGTCTTACTGACTGTTGCAGTTCTCCAACTGGCGCATATGGATGCACATTTTCATCACTCTCGGCAACAACGGACCTTTTAGAGGCTTCGATACCTATGGTCCTACCATCATCAGAAGCTTCGGCTTTCCCTCACTTACGAGTAACGCTTTGGCTGCTGTTGGATTATTTCTTCAAGTACCAATGTCGTTTGGCTTCAGCTACGTTTCCGACCGGTTGTAAGTAACGTGTTATCAGATTCCACCTAGTAGGAGGACCAGATGCTAATTCCCGATTTCAGTAACAAGCGAGGAGAGACTACAATACTGGCAGTCGCAATGCATATGTTCGGCTACATTCTCAACCGCATTTTCACGGAGATCAACGGGCGAGGTGTGCGGTATTTTGGAGTTGTCTGGACGCAGACGTTTGCCTCATTCCCGCACCCTCTCAATATCACGTGGATGTCGCTGACTTGCACTGACCCGGAAGAAAGATCATTGGCTATGGCGATGTGAGTCATCCAGCTTCGTGGCTGAAGACAATCCCTGATTCTGACTTCTTCTTTCAAGGATTATCATGAGCGCGAACATTGCAGCAATTTATGGAGCGCAACTTTTCCAGGCTGATGACAAGCCTCTCTACCGCAGAGCTTTCGACTCGAACATAGGAATTCTCGCTTTCGCTCTTGTTCTGGCATGTATCAGATACGGTCATGAGGTTTACCAAAAGCGAAGGGCTTGATGAGGTATACCAGCGTACGAGAAGACCAGAGGAGTCAGCATGCAGTGGTATTCAACCCTCGGGGAATTTGCCATACATGATGCACATTCATTCGGTTCCGATGCTCAATACTGTCAATACATACGTTTCCTACCTCTAGTTCCGACTCAAAGCGCCGCCGGGCCTTCCCCATCGAAGAAGACCTCATCAAGAACACTCAGCATGACTTTCATGCCTTCCCACTGCTCCGTCACACTACCACGAATCTGCTCTGGCGGCAATACAAACCCGAAATTCCCAGTGTCCCGTAACTCGATCAAGTATGACCATTGGGCTTTGCCAACAGCGTAAGCATAGTCGAAGCTAGCTCCAGTCGTAGGATACAAAGTCGCACAACTTGGGCCATACGTGAAGGTGACGCCCTCCACCTCTCTGATGGCATCCGAAGCTAGCTGGGCAAGCTTGATGTGTTGGCCAAGAGTATCAATGTAGTAGGTGCAATTGTAGCCGACGGGGGTAAGAAAATACTGGCTGTAGCTGTGCCAGTCGATGTATAGTTTCAACCCACTTGTGTCTCGCAGGGTGTCCACAAGTTTGTGCAGTCCTTCCATCTCCGGGGTGTCGCCTGCCTCAATGCCTTTGTATGTTTGAGAACAAGGGTCCGTAGAAGCCCCGAGAGGATTCGCATCCCACTTATACGGCCAATTGCGGTTGATGTCGCGACCATAACACGTCGAGTTGGTTGAGGCTGGGGCTGGTTGACGATTCTTCCGCCATAGTCGTTCCGTCGTTTGAGTGTACACAAAACCATCCTTCCGACGTATTAGATAACAGACTGCTTTAGTCGAGCTCGATATTTCTCACCGGGTTGACAAAAGGGAACACCCAAAAGTCATAATCGTCTACAAAGGCAGTCGTAGTGTTATCAACGCCATACCCTTGGATTAGTTGCAACGTGAGATACTCCACGACCTGTAGACCGCCATAGTATTAGCATTTTAACAAACACCCTTTGTGTGGTGAGCTTACAGGCGCCACTATCCATTCTCTGGCGTGGACAGTACCGTGCCAAAGCACAGCCGGTTTTCCTGGCCCGTCTGAACCCCAGAAGTGGATGCCAAAGATGTCTCTGCCTTCGAACGAAGTCCCCGACGACACGATCTCCGAGTTATTGGGGAAGGCATCATGGAGGGCCTCAAAATATGCTTTGTGTTCGTCATAAGGATGGTAGCTGTCATACCAGTCGAGATCGTCGATTTGTCTCTTCCAGGTGGCGCTCGTAGCTGACTCGGAGGCAATTGATACTGCTAGGTTATCGTGCATTACATGGTATTCAAGAGCCAAAGTATGAAACCTTTCGATCTGGTTTGGTGCAATAGCAATATCGATGTGCTTGTTCACGACCGTGTTCCACTCGTCATACTTGATGGATGACAACTTCTCTAGAACGACAGCTGATTCGGCGCCTGTCGTGACGCGAAGTACTTGGTAGCCGTCGTAGGACACTGGAGTGCTCGCCGACACCAAACCACCAATCAAGGCGAACAAGGCGAAAGGATGCATAATCATTGAATTCGAATGAGGATACTGCAGAGACGGAGAAAGCCAAAGCCTCTTTCTTTCGGGTGTATGGTCTAGATTTATCTACGTTCGTCCATCCTACGCAAGGAGCGATCGACATTCTCTGCATTTCGGCGTCATCGGATCCCAAGAAAGCTTCCCAAATACGTTCTCCAAAATATCCCCTCAATAGTTGGAGAACGTTGCACTCAACTCTCTTGGATTACGTTCCCGCCTTCCTGAACCAACTTTAGAGAGTACTTGGCAGCCTTGGCATACCTTATCATTGAGTTTGTGCCAGTAACACTGCCCTCTGTTTTTGAAATGCCGGCATTGCGATTAGGTGGTGCAACCAGGTGAATTCGCTTAGCCCAAGGCGTTGACATTTGGGGGAAAGTGTCGTTACATCTCGTGTCGTTCCTTGAGTATACCACGTCATCTGAGCCAGAGTAAAGTCAGCACACCTCAAGAAGTGCTCTCTCATTACATTGGTCGGTTTCTGGGTCGAGGCCAAGTATGTCCTGGACACGAAACAACAAGTCTCTTCGGAATATGTTGAGTGAATCATTGATACATTGCAACACGAAACATCAGTGCGATGACTTCTTCATCTTCCGATGCATCCTTTCAAGACTATAGCATGCTCGCATGCCTGGGCGCCCTTTGGTTTCTGAGATATGGGTTTCGCCGTTCACATCCTCCGAAACAATTCTTTGATATTGATACCTAGGTAGATCAAAGAGGCCCTCCGACATGTTTTGACTGCCGGCGCATTGAAACCTACAATCGCAAACGACTATCATGTTTCCTAAGCCTATGCGGCCAAAAGTTGTGCGGAAGTCTTCAAGGATTTGTAAACCTCAGTAGATCCAATCTTCCTTTGTTCCAATTGACTGTTGACTCAGGACGTTTCGCGTCTGGGCTGGTCTGGAAAATACTGGAAGAAGTTCCATGCAGAATCTCTGAGACGCAACCAGGCGCCAGGTCCCCTTCGACTCTGAACCATCATCTCCCCCGAATCACGTCGCTGGAACTTCTCAATTCTCTTTAAAACTTGCACTTGAACCCATGAGTCTTGTGAAACTCCAACCAGCACCACGGACACGGCGACCACAACTTTCAATCCATTCCAATCTTTGTGTGCTTGCCAATATGTCTTCAGATTCGGGTACGATGTATTCAGCAGCTTCCGACGACGAAAGCAGTCATCATGGCAGTCACGCTAGATCTCATACCGAGGCAGCTGATGTTGTGGCTGACATGGCTCATCTCAATCTGGACCCAAAGCAACAGGGCCATGACGAGGTCTTGTCAAGCCCTCTTCTCACAGTGCCGGTCATCAATACTTCCCCTCCTTCGCAATACGGCCTCTTCGGTATCAGCCTCTCCGACGTTTCGCCTGCCACTGCGGGCTCCAGAATGGATTCCAGAATCTTTCACAATGTAACCTGTCCCTCAAGTGTCTTCATTTGCGGGAGCCAAGGTTCTGGAAAGAGCAACACACTCGCATGCCTTCTGGAAAACTGCTTACTGCCTAGTTGCTTGGGCAAGTTGGCCCTCCCCCTCACTGGAATCATCTTCCACTATGACAGCTTCGTGTCAGACTCGGGTGGTCTCCCGTGCGAGGCGGCTTTCCTTGCTTCCAATAAGGACGTTACGGTTAGAGTGTTGTGCGCCCCTACCAACGTTCGCACCATCGAGGTGAACATGACATCTCCCCAGCAACTATAAGAGCTTTGTTTTCTAATCAACGTCTTGACAGGGAATTTACAGCGACATTCCCAACCTCAAGATTGAGCCTCTGAGACTCAGCGACCGAGACCTCAATACCAAGCGCATGAATGACTTGATGGCAGTTGGAGAGGGTACTATGCCCCTGTACATGCACGTCATCAACCGGATCTTGCGAGAGATGCGCATTGAGCAGCAGAACCTTGGTGTCCCTTTCAAGTACAAAACCTTCAAGAAGCGTTTGAGCGAGGCGGACTTGACCCCAGCACAGAGAGGCCCACTGAGTCAGCGCCTTGATACCCTTGAAAGCTTCATGTTGGGGGACACGGGTAAGTTTACCAAGACTAGTATCGACTGGATACCTAAGGTACTCATAACTCTTTGCCGTTCAACACTATTATCTTTTCCACCTGGCTAATGATTTGTCGCAGTCGGGTCAACTCACCGTCGTCGATCTGTCATGCCCGTGTGTCACACCAGAACTGGCCTGCTCTCTGTTCAACATCTGCCTGTCCCTCTTCCTGGAGCAACAATCTCCCGTCGGAAAGGTCGTTGCGCTTGATGAGGCACACAAGTACATGAAGGAATCCGACGAGAGTCAGACGCTCACCAACTCCTTGCTAGAAACGATCCGCCTGAAGCGCCATCTTGGCGTCCGAGTCTTTATCTCAACTCAGGAGCCCACGGTTTCAACCAAACTTCTCGATCTGTGTTCCATGACAATCGTTCATCGTTTCACCTCACCCGACTGGCTTCGGACCTTGCGCCAGCACTTGGCTGGTATCTCTTCCATGTCGGTGACGATGGCCGGTGAGGAAGAGTCAAGCCATGCAGTTGCGCCCATTGCAATAGGAGCAAAAGATACTGCGCTGGAGCTCTTTTGTATGATCGTGTCGCTGCACACTGGACAGGCACTTGTGTTTGCTCCGAGCACTGTTCTCGGCTTGCAGAATGACGGGAGTGCAGTTGCCTGGCTCATCGGGCTCTTCGTATAAAGGTTCGGTCCCGCCTGACCAAAGACGGGGGAAAGACTGTCATGGCCTGAGTTTTCCATGATTTTTGCAGTTTACCTCGTTCACTGTAGCGAAGAACACTATGTTGAGATCACGATTTGGGGTTGCGAGGCTTAGGGGTGCGGCTAGAAGAAGTTCAACATCCAGATTTGTCAAGTTGTTATTTACTAGACTGAGTGTGGGTATTTGCAACCTAGACAGGCGTATGACAATATTCTGACAGTTGACGCAATCATCAGTTGACAACCTATTGATGCCATTGTTTTCGTTTGCCATGGCTATTAACGTCATCAACACGCGTGCTCTCAAACGGCGTAACCCGGGAATGCAGGGCTCCCATCAACTGAGCCGGCTTGCAGACTGGTAGCTACACCATAGAACGCCATCTTCATTGCGGATACCCATGTCTGAGATATATAGTCAGCAACCGTCGCCGTGATACAGCATAGCAGATAAGTGCGTGTCAACTGACTGAGGTTGATGGTCGTTCTCTTCAAGTTGCAGTAACACTCCATTATAAACTTGTCTTCCTCCGTGTCTATAATTCGGCAGCGATTGCAGGGGTAATCGAATCCACCGCTGCCATTGTTAACACCCCATTGTAGTATGTCCCGTAGCAAAGGAGTTGGACTTACTTTTGCATCCACGCCAGATCGCCGTTAAGGTTTCCAAGGCATTTGTCGAGTTCCATCCTGTTGGCGACTTTGCTCCCTGATTTGGGATAGCAATGAGCATAGAGGTCGACGTAATAACTGCCATCTCTTCTTCCCCGGTTAAGTTTCAGTTCAATATTTTCGCAACTTCGCTTGAACCAGTGGCCAGTAGGATCGCCGGGAACAGCACCAACGGTGACGATCAATGTGGTGATGACGGAAGCCCACTTCATGTTCACAGTTCGGACGAGGTGGACCGGAAAATATGTGGCTGCCTGGGAGGTGTCGAGGACAGGCACGAAAGCATATTGTGTGAGTGGGAAATTTCCACTAATAAAGGCCACGAACCCTTGGTTGTAGACTTTGTCCAGAGTCCAGAGACTAAGGTAGAGTAGTCAATGAGAATAGTGAGAGCCGGGGTCTCGAGTATCACGAAGTGAGCAAACCCGCGTATCAGTGGCTGTTGTCACTGGCTTTACCCAAACATCACCATTTGTGAGCGCCAATCGAAGTTGTAAGTCAAGCAAGAAGCGAAACACGATTAGCCGACATCATAGCACTGTGTCTACTCGGTCATTTATCCACCAAACCGCAGACTCAATGCATCATGTGTCCTACTCGAGGCTCACGTACCTTTGTTCCAACCTTGGAGTTTGCCGCCATTCCCTGATACGAGACCCAAGAGTGAAGACTGTGCAACCAACAAAGACCGAGACAATCATGGCCCAGTGCCAAACTGGAGCGCTGACCTTCTGCTCCACCTCCGCAAACAAGTACGAACGCTGTTCTTGTAGTGAGGGAAGCAGCTGCACAAACATAAGCTTATTTCTCTCTTCCGAGCACCTTCCTTTCAGATCAAAACCAATGCGCGGAAGTTGTGTTGACGGTCGGCTAAAGTCCGGGCACATGAATCACAGTGGCGATGGCGATGGCGAAAACGAGTCATTTTCAGACCGCCAATCACTCGGCAGAGATGGAGCCGAAGGGGGAAAAAAGACTCCAGTCCTGTCCTGTCTGTGTCTCCCTTACGGACGGCGCCGTCTCTTCGCGGCGGTGCGGTCTGTTTCAGTCAAAGAAACATGGACCTAAAGATGACAAAACAAGCCGCAGCCAATGACGGGTCAATATTGAGAACTGTCCCAGACACGTGTTGAAAGGAAACGACGGGACGCGGTTATCGGGGGGCCGTGCTGAGCCTTTTTTTTTTCGTCTCTCTTCTTATCTTACGTCTGAATTACTCACTCACCGAAAGTTACAGCTGACGGTCTGACAGACAGCTTCACTGAGACGGAGAGCAAACAAAATGTCGACTTTCCGGGGGCGACTTGCACTCCGTTCTCGAGTGGATCTCACATGAGCCCCCTTATCCGGGGTAAATCGAGATGACACCGACGAATACTATGGAGAAGCGCCCAGTGACATTTCCTCTGCAGTGAGTGACTGACACGCCGGGCCCCTGGCGCGGGAGCACAAGCCACGTCGACACACAAAAAGTGCAGTCTGGGCCCCAGGATAGGGCAGCCAAAAATTTTCACGATACCCTCATTTGGGAAAGCGGGTCCCCCGTCCCCGTCCCCCGTCCCGCCATCCGTGTCTAGGCCTTATCTCTCGTGTCCTTGCCCAAAAGGGTGTGAATAATGCGTAGTGAATAAGCTAATTAACCGTCCACCTAGCGCGTGATGGCTTTTTCTTTTCCCATCTCGTGAATCTCATCCCATACAACCCACCCGTCCATTCATTCACCCACATCATCACCACCACCGCCAATACCAGTGCGACGGCACTGGAGACGGGCTACACAAATGAGGCCGGCCGCACACCCCGCGCCGCCATCGAGCAGCCTCCCACCCCTGCGGACTCTCGACACCCTCACCGAGTCTGACATCACCGCCGCCCTCCACTCCCTCTCGACAATCTACTGCTCACTGCCCGTCTCCGTCGCCTTCCAGCTCAACCCGGATCACAAATTGCCTCACCATGCCTCGCCCGCAGTCGACTCCGGTTACGTGTCCGAGACCGACGACGACCATGAGGAGGTTGACGGCGTAGACCACCACATCGCCGCCCTCCGCGTCGACGCCTTTGAGCGCAGCTTCGTCGAGCGCTGGTTGACCGGCTTTATCGCCCGCGCCGAGACCCTCTCCTGCTTCGAGTCCGAGGAAGCCTGCCAGCTCGCCCTGGAACAAGCCTCCTGCGTCCTCGAGTCTTTTTTCGCGCCCGCGGAGGACGATGAAGCCAACGGTGAGAAGGACCAAGATTACACGCGCGACTTTTCCTTTGAGCTTTCGGTCCGAGAGAAAGAGGGCCGCGTCCCCGTCACCGTGCGCCTCAACGACCGGCTTGCAGGCACGAATTCGGCCGACCCCGATGATGTCGGCTTGCAAAGCTGGGGTGCATCCATCGTACTCTCGGACTTGATGTGCGCGGATCCGGCCCGCTTCGGCCTCACTCAACCCGTCCTCGGCCCATCGCCGCGCATCATCGAACTCGGCGCCGGCACGGGTCTCGTCAGCTTGGTGCTCGGGAACATGCTGCCTCACCTCGGCGCGCCAGAGTCAACCATCGTCGCAACGGACTACCACCCAGCAGTGCTCGAGAACCTCAAGGCCAACGTCGCCATCAACTTTCCTTCGGCGGCGGGGGCCAGCCTCATCAAGACGACGACTCTGGACTGGTCTACGCCTGACCTGCGCGCACCCCTGGACACCCCGGCAGAGATCCTCATTGCGACGGATGTCATCTACGCTCCGGAGCACGCGACGTGGTTGAGAGATTGCGCGACGCAACTGCTCGCGCCGGGCGGCGTTTTCTGGCTGCTGGTCACCGTTCGCCGCAACGGCAAATTCAACGGCGTCAGCGACACGGTGGAGGGCGCGTTTACGGCGAGTGAACGCCCGCGCGGCGACGATGGCAAGCAGCTGACCATCTTGCAAAACGAAATCATTAAGAAGCGCAAAGAGGTTGGGCGTGGCGACGAGAGTGGCTACAAGCTTCTGAGGATCGGATGGGCATAGAATAGACACAATTATAGAGGTGGACATAGCATAGACACGAGGCACGAGACACGACATTAGACAGACGTAGACCATAGAACCAGCAAAGACCATAGAAAGGCACATCGAGTCCCTTTTGGTAGGGGATAGCTGGAACATCCATAATTCCACAACTTTCAAGTCACTTTACTCAATCAGGTACCACGTGCCTATTCAATATCCATGTATTTCTGTTTTCATACTTATACGAGTGAGAAGGGATCCGAAACGCCATATAAGGTATGCTTGCTAGGGAATCGCGAGGCTATGCGTGAAGAGCCTCTAAAGAAAGGAAACAAAGGTAAAAACAACAGGTACGAAGCGGCCCGGCATCCACCACCACGGCCCGTGTGCGTTTGTCTCGCCCATCACCATTTACTCCAATCCTCTGAACCTTCTGTTGAACTCCTCCACCGCGACGGCAACCATCTTGTACAGGAAAGCACGCCCGCTCTCGTCGCCGACGGGGATGAAGGGACCATTTGTGCCGCCTCTGAGGGTCAGGCTGAGACCCGTTCGCTCCTTTGCGATTGTCTGAACGTCCTTGAGAGGCACGTCCCACTCTGATGTCAGTCGCCGGCTGCGAATAAGCAGGATCCGGGCGTACGTGACCATGACCACCATGTCTTCGCGAGGCAGCTCTAGGTGTGCAATGTAGTTCTCGTTGAAGTACTTTCCGTTATCAACTTGCTTCAGCCAGGACTGGCCGAGAGCTTCACGGGCATTGTACGGGCGCACGATACCGTCAGAGGGCACGAAGCGCGCAGGGCGAACACGGTCGAGTTCTGAGCCATCAAAGACGGTCGTCGTGTTTCGAATACCCTCAGAAACGTTCGAGGCCATGTCCAACACGCCAATGGCGGGCTTGGTCGCAAATCCAACGACGCCCTTGCCGATACCCTTGAAGAATCCGAGCGCTCCTTCCTGCTCGGCGCCTTCGAGCGGCTTGCGTACCAAGCCACCGACTCCGGATGCAGCGCTTGTGAAGAGGGAGTTTGCACCTGTGGTGACACCGTATAGGGCGTGCTTGGGGCGGTTTCGGGCGCGGGTGATGCGGCGTCGGTCTTGGAATTGCTTGTCGAGGGTTGCAGCTGCGAGACCCTTGGACAAACTGCCGGTGAATTTGGAGAAGGAATCTGAGAAGCCATACACGGACTTCTTCACCAGGGATGCAGCACCCTTGGCGACGCCGATTCCAAAGTCTTCAGGCTTATCCGACAGGATGAGTCCTTGGTAGGGCTCGTAAAAGACATCAGTCAATCCTGAGCTGATGTTGTTGAACAGTCCCACAGGGTTACCCAAGAAGTCGGCAGATCCAAGAATCTTGTGGATTTGGTAGAGCACCTCCTGGCTGTAGTGATTCGAGATGTTCTGGGTTAGAGCAGGAACCGAGACTCGGACATTGTCAAGCATAAGAGCATTGAGACGAATGGGTGCATCGTTGACGTTTCCGATAGCCATTGTCATGACGTTGAGGAAGAACATCAACGGGTTGCGCGATGATGTCTTGTCCTCGGCGTTGACGCGCTCCGTGCGCATGAAGGAGAGGTCGAGTTGCATGGGCTGGATGTTGAGTAACTCGAAGTAGATATCCTGGCCAGATTGTTGCTGATTCGGCTCGGGAATGTCGAGCTCTTCGTCGCAGAGCTTGCCCTCCTCATTGCTATCAGACCATGCAGCTCCAGGAATGTTGGAGAAATCAAGAACGGCATAGACGAAATCTTCGTCCAATTCAATCGTCATCTGCTGCATCAAAACGGTGGCGTATTTGATATACAGCACGCCATAGGAATCATCCTTCACGCGGGTGACCATGGCGTGAATCGAGGGGTGCGCGTCGACTTCTTGAGCTCTCTTCGGAACGACGCTAGGGTACAGGATCATTGGGAACAGGCCGCCGTAAAGCTGATTGTCGATCTGGATCCACTTCACTGAGAAGCTGATCGTCTGAGTGAGCGGCGCGTCATGGTAGCGAAGGGAGACATCTCTGAAGGTGACGTAGGCGAGCTCCTTCAGCTGCGAATTGATGAGTGAGATTCCGATACCCGAGAGCTTCAGTTGGGCTCGGAATGTTGCAGTCGTCTCTTGATCCTTGACCTCGAATCCATCGGTGCTGGTACGAGCGCCGGACTTGGACTTTTGCCTGTAAAGACTCTTGGATTGTCGGAAGTTGGACAGGATCAAAGTCTGAGTCGGACCGTCGGCAGCGACATTAATATCGATAATCTTTTGCTGCCCGGACGCAGAGGTGAACTTCATTGGAATCTGATTGCCGATCTCAGCCAGCTTGACATGTCGTTCCTTGCCATTGACGTTGATAATGATCTCACGGAACTTCGCGGCAGGGAAATCCCAAGCGTAAGGCATGATGCTGCGCGGAGGCAAGCGGTACTTGATGGGTCTCCAACCGGATCTGTCCTCAATACCATCATCCTCCAGGCTGGGGTTCGCTTGGTAAAAGGTGAACTCGGTGTCACTCTCATTCCTCATCTGGTAAGGCCAATTCTTGGTCTCCATGCTGAGGTGCAAGAAGACTGTGGCTCCCTCCATCAAGATTTCGGCGCGGATCAGTCGTTGCCTCTGGCCTGCCTTCGCGATCTTGATGTGGGTCGTGCCAATGTCTGAGATGTTGAAGGGAGAAGTCCATTGGTTATTCATCCCGGGATGGCATAGGGAGAGTTGCTTGACGGCTGTCTTCTGCATGAAGTGAAGAGGCTGGTGCGCGCCAGGCTTGAGAGTCATGAATCCCGACGAGCTAGACTCTCTGACATTGATCTCCTCGCCAAGCTTATTTTCCAGGACGAATCGCGGTGCCAGGGTGACAACCTTGGTCATCTTGTACTTGCCCTCGCCCGCCTCGGTGGTGATTCCGATGTGTACTTCAGTATTTCGAGAAGGAGAGGGTAGCACCACTTCCGCTGTACTGCCGATGGCGTCGAAACTCTGCGGCTTGCTCCATTCCGAGTCTGCAATTTGCAACAGCGTGCGATTCCTATGGTCGTCGTTGCCGAAGGAGAACATAAACGGCGTTGCCTTGGGACGGTCCCTTTCAGACCTTTTGTAGGACAATGTGGATTGGCCTGCGGCTGGTCGAGCTCCTTGTAAGAACCCCTTCGCGCGGATCTGCATGTCCAAGCCAGTCTTGTTCAGGATGATGTAGGGGCTGTAGACCGTTACTCGGAATGCACCTCCACTGTTGGGAATCTTGTGGTAGTGCAATTTCAGGTTGAGTTGAAGGCCATCTGAGTCCTTGCAGAGAAGCTTGTCTTCCTTCTTGAAATCGTCCGACTGCCCAGAGTTGATAATAGCAAAGTCGCTGGGCTTAAATACGGTATCTTGCATGTCAATGCTGAGAAGCAGAAGGTGGGAAAGCTCAACGACGTGTACCGGACTAAGGCCACCCTTGCGAAGGAAGTTTGCCCAGTCTTTCTTGGTGTTCTTGTCGTAGATGCGGTACTTGAAGTCGTACGGCAACAAGTTCTCGAGGATCACTGGTGGCGACAACTTGATGCGCATGTAAGGGTAGTTCCTGTCGGGCCATTAGAGGAGTGATGTAAGGAGTGACATAAGAACTTACTTGGTCAATGGGTTGGATCTGTCAAAAGTAGCGTTCAATTGGAAGTAGAATGGATCTCCGTTCTCGCCCTTGCAAACCATCGTTCTGGTAGGTCGCTTCAACAAGTCTCGCCACCAAAGGCTCTCCGAAGACCAAGCATAGCCAAATCCGGAGTCGGGACGCACAAGGAGGGACTTGAGGAACGCAGCTCCGACGGGCGCCGGCCGGCTTTCGCCTGGGGCAATCTTTTCGATCTTGAGGAGATGGCCCTCTTGTGCGTCGTAGACACCCAATTCAACGGGAATTTGGGTCTCGTTCTCCACGACAAGTGGTGATCGGAGGGTGACATACTTGACATTGTCCTTGCCAAGAGTAACTTCAACAAGGAGACGATGCAAGATGTTGTCGGTCTTGGGCTTCAGACCGTAGATTACCTCTCCCTCGCGGTTCAGCCTGACGTTTTTGACTGGGTCGAAGCCACTGCCCTCTAGGTGGATGCCAACACTGCCGGTGCTGCTCTCGGATGAGAGATTCTCACGCATCTTCTCCCAGGGCTCAAAGCTCCACGGTACCTCTTGGCCGTCTTCTAGACGGGCCGTCATATTGTCGTCGGTAGTCGAACTCTTTGATTGCACCACCACATCAAATCCAGTGTAGTTCCTGATTCGATACGGCGCATCTACGCCGCGCGGCTTGCCGAGAACGTCCTCGTCTTTGCTGAGAAACGCAAAGGATTTGGACGCCAAAGCGATGGTAGCAGTTGTCAAAGTGACGTCAAAGACCTTTTTGGAGGCGACGTCAATGGACATTAGACCTGACTGAGCATCCTTCGCCATTCCGATACCAACCTGCCAAGGTTCAAGGAGCGGCTCCCAGGCAGATTTGGAGAAGTTGTACACGTTTGTGTACAAGTCGATGGCAGTTTCGGCCTTGAGATTCGAAGACCAGTCTTCGGCCGTGGCGGTGAAGTTCTTGATGCCAAGATCGAGGATAGGAAGTTCGTGAACGTCGCCAATAAGAACAACGCGAATTCCTTCAATCGTTGCAGATAGCTCTTCGTGTCGCTTGGGCGGTTGCTGGACCGCCGTTCCGTAAGGATCGCTGTTTGCTTGTCTAGCCTGTGATGCTGCAATCTTTTGCGTCTGTGTCTTCGACATTATAGTCTTGTTCGCAATAGTTGACGGCCCCTTGCCGCTGGCCGTTCGTTGCTTGAGACCAGCTTGGCGTAGTTGTCTCGCCTTCTCATCTGCGGCAGACGACGACAACTTCGGGTCTTTCGGCTGCTGGTCAGAAAGCTCCGTCGCTTTGCTGGCAATTTGGAGTGCGAGTAGAATATCTCGGAGGGACAGGCGAAGAATCAACGGCTCAATGTCAGCATGGATGCTGGTGATGTTGGGCTTCGAGCTATCCATAGACATTTGGACGGAGAAGTCATCAATGATCCGAAGACGAGAGTCCTCGAAGCGGTCCATGCGACAGAGGAACATGCCAATCTCGGATACTTGGAATGTCAAGGCATGCTGTTGTGATAACAGGACTTGTTTGGTGCCAAGAACGATGGCCTCAGAGCTTGAGCTGAGGGGGTTGGCAATCAGTATGACTTGAGCGTCGACGATGTTTACCCTGTAGGCGATGCTCATGGTGGTCTGAGGTTTCTCTTCTGTGCCATCTTGAGTCTCCTCCTGTTCGTTCTTGCCGCTCTTCTGCGATCGGGCCTTGGACCAAGTAACCTGCATCGAGTCTGCGTCCGCATCAGACTCGTCGGGGGTGTCCATCAATAACGACTCATCGTCGACAATCGAAGGTTCCTCGGGCTGTAAACCGACCATGACGAAGTTCTGGATGGCGAAGAGATAGTCGAGGGCGAAGATGATTCGGGGGCTGTCGATAGTAACGATGGCGATGAGATTCCTGTCCTGTCCGCCAGACATCGTGATGCTCGCCATGAGCTGCTGCACCTCCTTGTTGGACGATGTCATGATTCTGCGGAACTTATTTGTGTCTCTCGGGCGGCTGTCATAGATGGTAAACGAGTGGATAAGGAACTCGCCCTCAAGAGACCCGTCATTAAGCATCCGCGTCTTCAACTTGGTGACGTCTAGAGAGAAGCGTGACAGGCTGGCATCTTCAAGCTTGCCGACTGGCTTTTCGTCAGGCGCCAAAATCAGTTCCATGCCAATGGTGTTGACTTGGAAGACCAGGTCGAGCTTCGTCCATGTTTTGTCTTTGGGTGAGAGTTCAGGTCCAAGGTCTACTAACTGCTGCTCATCGGCCTTGTTCTTATCGATTGGCAGTGACTTCGCCCTTTGAAGGGTGTCTTTGTCTACCTCGCGCTCGGCTTCCTGATTCTGCTCGTCGGCATCGCCGGCAAATGCCGCCGGTACGGACTTGGAGATCTCCATCAAGAAGCGGAGTTGATACTGTGTGAGTTTGAGGTTGAAATCAGACATGCTGCCCTCAATTTCGAGTTCGGGGCGCTTCGTGCCGTCTTGGTGCTCCGCGTACGTGACATTGAACCCCAAATCAACCTTGTCAATCAACTCCAGCTCTTCGGAGAGATCTCCCGGGAAGTTGAAGTCAGAAGTCAGCCGAATGTTCCGGATTCCGGCATTGATCTTGGTTGCGATTTGTGAGTTCTCGGAGTCATCCAAAGGAGCGAACTTGTTTTGCGCATAAATCTCTCCCAAGTATGCAGTGACAACGTCTCGCTTAGGCTGGCCGTGATTGACCACACGAGGGAAGACCACGATTGGAGTCTTGACAACCACGTCGTACTTTAACCTGGACGTGCTCTGTTGGATTTGGTTGGCCTGGTTTGCGGCGGCTTGGCGAGCAGCATTGTAGATCGCTTGCATCTTGCCAAACTTGACCAAGAACTGGATAATCTTCCTGAATGGCTCTTCGAGGAAGTTCAGCTTCACTGATCCAGCCCGGAGATAAACAGATGAGTCATATCCAGGGTATGCCTTCTTGTTGGTAGCATCGAAGGTCTCATATCTGAAATCGGCCAATTCGTCGCCTTGGATGGAGATGAGTTTCCTCAAGTTAGACTCCTCGGAGACGCCTTGGTTGATGTCGTCGACCAAATTGAGGTTGCCCAGCTTGGCATTCACCCGCATTGTCTTGCCCAAAAGGAAGACCCCGACGTCGGCGTGGTTGAAGGACAACGTAGCCAAGCGAATCCCGTCGTTGTTGAGGATCAACCGGATACTCTTAAGGTCTACCTTGACCCTGATCGAGCCTGAATTTGCAGGTGCATCCTCGGGTGGGGTGTCGATTGCGATCTCGATATCTTCCTCGCTATCCTCCTCCTCCTCCGAATCGGAAATTGCCTTCTGCTCTTGAGGAGTTGCCGCATCGTTGTTGTTACCAGTGAATGTTGCCAAGATGAAGTCCAACAGAGTCAAAAGTGTTTTTCGAGTCACGACTAGGTTGATGGTGGAGATCGCAGCCGTGACGTTCGTCTCCACGCCTTCGTACACTGGCATGAACTCTGGTGACAGGCGATTGACTTTGGTAAATTTCACACTGACGAGACTGCGATTCTGCTCATGATCATCGGGATCCCCTGATGATACGATCGACTTGAACTCCGCCGAGGGATTGTCGACGAAATCATCGATAGTGACCGACCCCAGAGACACTTCAGCCGACATGTCGTATGGTCGCAGGTAGAAGAGCAGATCAAAGTTTTCGGCGACAAGCTCGACAAGTAGCGCGTCGGGCTTCTTTTTATCTGGATCACTGCGGTACAGAGAGCCCTTGAGGGTATCCACCTTGAACTTGAATTCGAAAGAGCGTTGCTGTAATTTGAGCTGCTCCTTATTGTCTCGGCCGCCGTCGGCATCCTCAAACTCATCGCTGTCTTCGTCGTCATCGTCAATGACAATGGCAGTCTGTTGCTGCATGAAGGGGAATTGTGTAGATTTGCGGCGGGAAGACTCTTTACGAGAGTGTGATCGAGTCGATGCGGTGCTCAAGCCACGAGGTCTGGTCGTCACAGCGGAGCTCTGTGAGTCTTTAATTTGCTCTGGTTGATCGTTATCCTGGTTGAACTTGGGGATGGCGACGTCAATGATCCGCATGAGGTTCTTGTATTTGGTGTCCGACACGGTTGCGTGCAAGAGTGGCAAATGGCCAGACACCTTGAGCTTGGTCAAGTTGGGAGCCTTCGGAAGGATCGAAGTTTCGACCACAAAGTCGACATTGATGCGCTCTACCACATGGAGGTGTTGTGTGTCATCTTTCTCGGCCAGCTGAGCCTTTGTAACCTCGATGGATGGTCCTATCAGTACCTGAGTGGAGGAGAGCTTGACCAGGAACTTGTCGTACATGACGGACTCCAATCGCTTGAAGTCTTCGTCTGTGTATGATTGTCGCTGCTTCGATTGAATCTGCTTCATGGTGTTTTGATCAACCAGTTCGCTGTTGACGCTGATGTGACCGGCATCCAGAATCAGACATGTGGACTCCTTCACGTTGATGCTGACTGGCACGATGATGAGAGGGGCCTGAAGGTCGAGTTGGGCATTGATGGTCTTGTGTTCTTCGAGTGCAAACTCAAGACCAGCCCGTGTCTGCTCCCTGAAGGTTTCTACCGTAGCACCGGCAGTCTCCATGAGGGCGGTGATGGACTCCATGTGTCTCTCTGGAGGTCGGAAGAAGTCGGCAACACCAACCACGAAGTTCGGGTTCCACACAATCTCCAAAGGTTTGAGAGAGCCTGACAAGGCTATATCGCCCTCCTTGTCGATAGGGTTCTGTTCAACCTCGAAATGGAAGAAGGGCTCGTCCTCGTTGTCCTCCAATTCTTCAATCGTCAGCTGTTTGTGCTCGTGGACTTCAGGTGCATCCTTGACTCGAACAATCTCGGGGAAGAGGGAGTCGGGAGTGGTGCCATCGTTGACGCGGAGGCCGCCCAGACTGACGTCGGCAAGGAATGAATCGGGGCGCTGCAAGACCTTGGCCTTGAAAACATCAAAGTGAAGGCTAAGGAGGTCACTTCTCTTTCCATTGTGACTCTTCTTGAGGGTGAAGCTTCCTGTGCTCAGCCATGCCTCAACCTGCATCTTGACGGTGTCTCGAGGTACATCGACGGATTCGGCGATAGCGGTCTTCTCGTCCCAGTCGATGGCGTCGTATAGCTCCTTGCGTTGCTCCTCTGTGATCTGCGTGTTCTCGTCGTCGTTCTGAGGTTCCGGTTGCTTCGCGCCGCCACTCCAGACCCAGGACACCCAGCCTTGTTGCTGCTGCTTAGGGGGCTGGTTTTTCAGTGCTTCGGCGTTCTCCTTTTTGAGTTGGTTTCGAGCCAGGGATCGCCAGAACCGCAAGTCTTCGTAGTCGAGCTTCCACTCGAGTTTGTTAATGTCGTCGCCTTCTTGCGAGGACAGCTGTTGCTGCTGCTTCCTCTTCTTGAAAAGCTCGATGTAGCGCTTGCGGTCGTCGCGCCGTTCGCGGAAGTAGTCCCATGACCACCTGCGGTTCTTCTCGTGAATCTTGCTGAGCACCGCATCTCCGGCGAACTTGAGCCATGCTCTGGGGTCCTCCTTTGGTGTGACGCCCCTTGGCTGGAACTTCTTGTATTCCTGGTGTCGGATGAAGTAGTGGAAGAGGTCCACCATCATCAGGCCATCACGGTATTGGTCGTCATCGATGACCAGACCAATCTCCTCGAACAGCAAGCTTGCCTTGGCTTTGGGTACGTGAATGTCGCCCGTCTTGTCGAGAACTATCTTAGCCTTTCCGTTGACAGGACGTAGGATGAACTGGTGGTTAAGCTTCGTATCCTCTGTCGACCCTATCAAGCTCTTGAACTTGCTAACCATCTCGTCGTGGGGCATGGGCTCATCATCATCGGAGGTGATCTCTCGTCCCGGGCCAAGCAGTTCTGTGTCTGTGTTCCAGTAAACAGCAAGGGCGCCGAGGGTAGCGAGCTTGTGGGTGCTCTTGGTGGAATCTTGGATGAAGGTTGGCTTCCACTCGCCATTGGTACTGATCGCGCTGAACTCCTCCAGCGTGACACCAAGAGCAAAGGGGTGTCCAGGTGCGGAGATGGAGTCTTCGTATCTGATGTGGATATTCTTGACCGTGACTTGCAGATTGTCGACGATCTTGGTGACGAGGCTCTGTGTGAAACTCTGGCTCTTTTGCTGCTCCTCTTGGCTCATGCCCTCTTGTGATCTCTCTTTGAGGAGTTCGGCCGAGTCGAGCTTCTCCATCTTGATTCTCTGTTTTCTGCGGTCCTCCTCGTCTTCGTCATAGGCAGCTTCCTCCCTTGGAGAGGCAAGCAGGAAGACATCTTCGATAAAGACCTTGACGGGAGCTCCACGCAGGTTGGACCATGGGATGATGAGGGTCAACTCGCCGAGGTGGCCTTCCATAACATTGATGGGAAGCTTCAGCTGGTCGAGGGCCTCCCTCCGCAGCTCGAGGTTCCTGAGCTTGACATCGCCAGACCAAATACCGACTTTGAGCTGTGCTGGGTCGAAGTTCTTGACGTACATGCCCAGAAACCTGTTGAGCAGGCCGGCGACGAGTCCCTCCAACATGGTGTATGTATGGCGCCGTTACCCTGGCGAGGGAAACTCAGTATTGGGTATCTATCGCGGTGCGGCCGTTGGAGGCATGGACAGGGAGGGAGAGGTCGGAGTGTCGTACAGCTCGATCGGGGCGAGCGGGGTCAGGTCCGGAGGGGCTCTGCGGGCATGTAAGGATAGTCGAATTCGGGACACGGGGGACGGGGGTCGTGAATCAGGTCGTAGCCGTGATAATATTGGGCTGGGTATCTTTTTTTCCCGCCGAGAGGTAGGTAATCTCGGTGGTGGCTCGTCGATGGGGCGTGCTGCCGTGTGCCGCTCGCCGTGTCTCCGGATGTGGGATGACTACTAAGCGAAAGTTGCCAAGTCGAAGAACTGTATAACGTCGACCTCGACAAGGACAGATTTGTCGGCAGGTGTGTTGCGTGCGATGTTGGGGCTGGATGACAACGAGCGACAGGGTTGGGGTTTGGTGTCGAGCTGGGTGTTTGTGCATGATGACGCTGCCTGATTCTCGATTCTCCCCCGCAGCGCAGTGCCAAAAACAGGCCGCCAGCTTGGCCCAGACTGTGGCGCTCGAAGCGTTGAGCCACGGTGGGGTAGGTCTACCGCAGCCTTACTGGAAGCAGTTAGCTCAAGGCGGTACGTACTCTCCCAGGCTGGGAGGAGGCACACGAGGTGGCTGCAAGTAGGCCTCACTGCTTTTTCGAGCAATTCTCGAAAATCGACCTTAGACACTGTCAGACGATCAAACGATCATTTTGAATTGAGAGATTATTTTCATCATTTTACTGCCAATTCCGTGGTCAACAGCTGTGGCAAAGCATTCCGACTGGCGTATGGCAAAGATGCAGACCGTGGAAGCTTGGGCCATCGTCTCCTAAAGCCACACCTACCCCAGCAGCTGTTCGTCCAATGCGGAGCCTCTGGCCCGGGCGTGGACATGGGCAAGGTCTCCACATTACGTCACCACGACCAGCGCGAAGCCAGAGCTCCCAGCCAGGTGCGCACCTCCCTCACTGCAGCAGGTAGTAGCAATAGCAGTAGCAGCAGCCGTAGCAGCTGTGTTCCGGCTGCCCTGTGATACCGGAAGGGCTGGGCCAGGCCTGGCTGGATGGCTGGATTGCTGGACTAATTACCTTAGATCGGCCTTGATCGAAAAGCAGAGGGGAAAGCTGCTGTTGCTGCCCTGGTTCTGCCGTGCCAGTTATCCGATGGGCGGGACTTGCCTTACATCAATGTGAAGCAATCGGCAGCTACCTTGCCGGGCCTTGGTCTGGAGACGAGACACTCAGATAAATTCCTTCTTCAACTCTTGGCTCGTCATTTCCCCAAAATCTTGCACCAGCTACTGAACACGATTTACTCTGCTTTTATAAGAAATCGCACAATTGCCAGACGTTCGGGCACACGATTGACCCGTTCAACCTTCCCAAGACTCTCAAATTCCTTCTCTAGCGCTCTCGAGAGCACCACACATCTTCACGATGCTTCGCTCCTCGCGACAGCTTTTGCGTCTGGCTCCGCGCTCAGCCGCGGCTCCTTCTGCAGCTTCTCCTGCCTCCTTCTCCACGAGAGCCTCGCATTCTGCTCTTCAAAGCTCCAAGAGGCCTTCGGTGGCTCTCCAAGCCCGAGTCTCCCCGCTGTCGCTCGTTGCCCGCTACACAAACTCCCCATATGACAAGATCGACAAGAAAGCCGAGGCAGAGATCGCAAAGAAGAAGCTCGAATCGGATCCAGAGCACGTCTCGACCGAGTCGTCAACGCGCCATGTCTTCGAGCCTGCGCCCGCTAATCCCCAGCGCGATAAGGATCTCTCAGAGGGATTGAAGGAGGAATTGGTACGTCTACTTCTGCGATTCATGACACTTTCGATCACTAACGAAGTTGTTCCAGAACATCGTCAAGGACACCTTTGACTTGAGCGAGGTTCCTAGGGAACCGTATGCGCTCGGTCTGGCCGGCACCCTACCCTACCTAGCAACTTCGCTGAGCACCATGTATCTCAGCTGGGATATCAATCTTGAGTGGCCGTCGACTTCGACCTTTGCAAACAACATCTACATGAACCAGGAGTCTGCGCAGTACTGGCTCAGCTTGCTTGAGCCCATTCAACTTGGCTACGGAGCCATCATCATCTCCTTCCTCGGCGCTGTTCACTGGGTAAGCCTAATTGTGCCACCCTAATATTGGAGCACAACGATTAACCAAGTTGCAGGGAATGGAATACTCCGAAAAGACCCCCTCGCCGGCTCGTACAAAGTTCCGCTATGGCATGGGTGTTCTCGCTCCCATGCTCGCCTGGCCGACTCTCCTTATGCCGATCGAATATGCCCTCACTGCCCAATTCGGTGCATTCACCTTCCTCTATCTCGCAGATACTCGTGCAAAGAACAGAGGCTGGACCCCGCAGTGGTACGGAACATACCGTTTCATCTTGACTGCCATAGTCGGTGTCTCGATTTTCATCAGCTTGGTTGGCCGCACCAAGATTGGAAACGCTCAGCCTCACATCGGTCAAGAGCTTGCCGAGAGCAAACACTGGGCCAAGACCGACAAGTCCCGCGATTGGGACAAGTTGGAGGAGGAGGAGCGTGAGAGGATCAAGAAGGAGAAGGAGGAGGAAGAAAAGAAGAAGAAGGAAGAGGAGAAGAAGCAGAAGGCTGAAGAGAAGAAGGCTAAGAAGGGCGGCAAGAGCAAGAAGGAGGAAAAGGGCGCTGAGAAGAAGGATGACTCGGATGAGAAGAAGGACGACTCTGAGAAGGATGAGTCAAACTCTGAATCGGAGTCCAAGGATGAGTCCAAGGATGAGTCCAAGGATGGCTCCGAAGACGAGAAGGGCGACGAGGGTAAGGATGAAAAGAAGGAGAAGTCCAAGGGCAAAGAAGAGAAGGCTAGTGGCGACGAGGATGACAGCAAGGATGAGAAGAAGGACGGTGAGAAGGACGACAAGAAGGACAAGGCTAAGGACGAGACGAAGGACCAGGACGACAAGAAGGCCAAGGATGAGAAAAAGGATGGCAAGGAGGGCAAGAAGGAGAAGAAGGAGTAAGGCTCCCGCGAAGTAGCAGAGAGGTTATTCCCTTTGTCAGCGGGCATGTAACGAGCGACATTTCAGCAAGTCATTTTTACTGGTCAGGTACGGCGTCGATATCACGACCATATGAGCTAATAGCAAGCCATTCATCATGTTTATATTGTAAACCTAGATGCCTATGTTTCTGTTGCCGGATATGCTCCAGCCAGTATGGTCGAAGATGATGATTGATATCATGTGCGCCGCCTTTCAGCATGACCTGTGTCGTGTACGTAAAATCAGGAATCGTCCCAGTAAATCGATGCCCTCGCGATGTCCCCAAACGCGACACATGCGTAGCTGCGTATGATATGGCCAAATGGTTAGACGGCCCAGGCTTTCATCACCAGGGCCTTGAGATTCAAACCATTAGATACATTAATACTCTGTTAGTTGGTGACCCGAGACTGGCGAGTTGAAGCCAAAACCCAGCGTCAACAACTGCGTAATCTGAGCAAGTTTCAACAAAAGCCCATCCACCGAAACCAGTACTCGGAGACCCCGACGCACTGGCTCTTCTCAACATCTCCCCAGCCTGCCATTTCAATCTTTACCCCGGACTCTGCAGCTGACGCGCGGCTGATGTTGGACACGTCGAAACAGTGACAGGCCTCCGGCTGGCAGGAGCGCGTCCGAGCACCGGACATCCGACTCTGCGAGGCGGCCAGCGCAGCGCATTAGGAGGACAACTCAGCAAACGGTGCTATCATGATCCTGAGAACCTAGAAACGGTGAAAGGAATGAGGAAGCTGAAGGCGACGATGGGAAACCTGGCAGACTAGGTGAACTCTGCGTCTGCCGTCCCTTCCGACGGTGAAACGGAGCCCGCCGGTGCGTCCAAGTCCCCACTCCTCCGCTCGCCGACCCCCGATCCGTTTGTCAGTCGGGCCCACTTTGGAAGCAATTCAGCTCCGAGGCTCGCCGACCATTATTACTGCTTGATATGCCCCGACCGAACCTTCCGCCTACACTAAGAACATGGAGAAATCAAGGAATGGAGGCATATCCAACGGCTCCACCGCACCGTTTATTTTACAATCCTGCCTCAAATTCCCCTCCTATCGATTAGATTCGGCACGGATTCCACAGAAGGTTCTGGGGTTTCAAAGCACTGCGCGAAGCACGGCCTCGGCGGGTATTCCATTGCCTTGCGCTGCAGACGAACCTGAAGAATGCATTAACGCTGCCTGTCTCCCAGCCACGGAGCACCCCGCCTGGTCCGAGTTCGTCGCAGCTTTTTCCGTGCCTACTCTACCTGTTGCGTCCCCCACGATCCAGCTGCTATTTTCATGATGGCGAGGCAAAGTCTTGATTAGAGTGCAGCGCAGCGCAGTGCCGCCTCGTCCTGGCAATGCAATTTACAGTACCCCCCCTCCCCAGCCCAGTGCCCCTCTCCGGAATGCGCTCCGATCGGCGTCAGCACCAGCGAAAGGCTTCCAGCACCGCCTACCGCCGTCTAATTCCTCCAAATCATCACGAGACGGGGTTACCTTCTCTAGTTAACCGTAGCACCGCGCGAGGCGACACCATCAATCTCATCATGCAAACTGCTGAGTCGTATCTTCAATTCTAGCGCATTCCTCCCAGGGCTTTTGCTGCCAAAGTAGCATGATCAGCACCAATGACGTGGGGGGGATTACTCGACGGAACTCTTCCGCAAACCCTCAAAGCCATGTGGCACACAATGTCCAGTCCAACACTGTAAATCACGTCAGGAACGCAACATAAGCGTCGAGTACACTTTTGCCCAATAGATTGGGATTAGACTACTCAACCATCATGTCATTGCCAAATAAACTCGCCCCCCGTTCCCGTTAAACTCTACCAGAAATCCGGGTTCCTCGCAACCCGCTGCATTCAACTGACGCGCCCGCCCGCCAGTTCCCCACGAAACGGAAAACACGGTATGAGGGGGGAAAAGCTCCTCTCAAAAAATCCCAGCTGCAGATTCATGATCCCGGTGAGCGACATCTACTGCGTATAACACTGATGTCAACAATTTGACGTTCTACAAGCCCTCACCAAAAAACCCTGAAAACGTCGCCTCCGAAGCGGGAACCACAAACCAAACCATGCCGTCACCTACCTTAGCAGTGTTCTTGAACTGCCCGGCCCGCGGCGACGGGGGGCACACAGGGGGATCCATCTGCGGTCTGCGGCGGGAGGGGCGGTACCCAACACACTGACGTCATGGCCACCAAGCCGGGTCTTGCGCCGGCGTCTCTGACAAGGCAAAATAGGTTGTTTTAATCCTTCCCGTGGCAAAATAGCTATCCCGAACTGTCCCTGGAACCGTTTTGACAAGCTGTTAATCTTGCCAAACAGACTCCGTAATGGTACTTTAGTCTTTGGCGTGATCCCCTGAACAGATAATGAGCCGCCCCGTAGGGCCATCTGCGAGCTCCGCAAGCTCCGTTCAACATTCGCCGCGTCGCATCGCCATCCGCGAGACCGACTCGCGACGGAGGGAAAGACGGCGCCAGATGCCCCTCTCATTCGCTCGACGGAGCGGCTCCGCCTTGCATCTTGTGCCTTGCAATGTGGCACGCTACCGTTCATGTCCCTCCACGCCCCAATTGCCTAGTTACGTAGTGATGGACACTGCTTGACTGATTAGGAGAGATGAAAGTACTTCGCAGCGGCCAGCCAACCAGACCAGGGTTTCTCCTCGGGGCTTTTCAGTTTTTCAGCAGCCTTGGGGCCTTGGATGTTTCTTCCAACGCACCCCTCAGACCCCTCTCTCTGTAGATCTTGTACTCTGCGGAGAGTTTTCCTCCCCTACAAGCGTGTAAGATCGCCAGGTAGTCGCCGCAGCCGACGCGAGGAATGCCGCTGAGCAGGAGAATATTTCGCCGCAACCTGTTCAAAGATTACAGAGGGCGGCGCGGGAGCGCTTGCATAAAACAAATGTGCCCAACAAATGTTTCTGGTGCAGCTTGTCATCCGTAATGCTGTATCAGATAACCTTTAGGTGAGTCGGGCAGGGAGCAAGGTCACAATACACACATACACGCGTGCCTTTGATACAGCCCTGCAGACTGCCGGCCGGCAAGGCGCTGTCATGCGGACATGCCACAACTGCGACCGTTCAGCCTTGACCACTGAGCACGTATCTTATTCCCGCCTTGTTCATATTATCGCCTACTCTATTGTTGACAAGTTCCGTCTATTTACGTGCAAAGCCAGCCCAGACCAGCAAGGCACCACGTCCTCGTGACCAGAAGGAATCCTTGATCCCAGCTCCCTCACCGAGGATTGGTCACCTCTCGCAGACCAGGTGATTCGCAGCGATAAGCCGCAATCGAGATCCTTTGACATGTGCGACCCTGCTTTCCCCGCGATTGCAGTGTAACTTGGCCCCCAAGGCCAGGCGTGGTCCCGACCTACACCGACAGAATTGCGTGCGTCGTCAGGCGCGGCCCGTCGCAAAAGGCGGTACGGCTCAGAAACAGCCTTGGTCATTACGGGAGAAGCGCCGCGCGAATGACCCGGCAGACGGCAGCATGACCTGCGCATCACCCGGAACGGAATGCCACTTGCGGGGACTAGACGGTCAACAGGGTCAACATCAACGAGAGAGAGAGAATAAGCCAAGGGAGGGAAAAGACAACGGGCGCGAGAGTATCCGTTCCCCCCCAACGGCTCAATCACATCCATTCTAGAAACGCCGTCGAAGAAACGCCAAGATAAACCCGGAGCTACTCCGAGGAAGACTTGGAATGATTCGATGACTCGAAATCTTGAACATTCCTACATGTCCATGACTATGTACCTGATGAAGAACATTCAACCGCTGTACCTGTGCGAAGCTTTTCCCTCGTTACAGGCTCTGTACCGAGCCGAAGCGGAAAAGCACGAGAAGGAAAAGTTTTTCAGATGACGAACACAACGGAGTCAAGCCGAAAGACAAGAGGGCACACAGTCCAAGGAGGGCGCCGTGCCTTGGCCTTGCGGTCGTTGCGCTTGAATGCTTTGTTGAAGATCCGGCGGGGACTGATTCAGGCCGTTTCATACGGGATGGTGCAATGTGGTTGAATGAGTCGGCAGCTGCGTATTCTCGGTAATGCCCGAGTCGGCTCAGCGCATACAAGTTCTTTTTTGTGTGTGCTCGACTGCCACTCACCCACTAAACGTCGTCGCTCGCGTGGGAAAGATGGCGAACTTGAGACGATCATGTACGTGTCTTGCCCACCGTCAAGAGTCAGTTCAGTTACTCGCTCTTTTTAGACTCTTGATCGTGCTGTCAAAAGATTGGCCCGAAATACGGTTCGGCTGGTATGGGGGGTGTCAGAAACGGAGACCGACTAAGAGCGATGAACGGTTTAGTTTCCCCCCCATCTCCCTCCCCCTCCGCCATTTCACCTGCGTACCTCGCAGATACTTGACGGACGCTGGCCGGAGTGGACGAGACCGCCAGGCGGTGAAATGGCGCCGAACCACACCGAGCACGCCCCCCTCCATTACGGTCTCTACGGGCTATCGTCCTCCTGGAGCCTTGCGCGAAATCCACCCCGCGGCGCGCTTGTAGCATGGTAAAGTTGGAGGAGCAGTGGTATTACCCCCCTTCCCTCGGCACAAGGCACCCCTCCAGAACGCGGGGAATGCAGCGATCGCCCGGCCACAGAAGACCCTGATGCACAGAGCCCACTGTAACCAGAGCACATACTCACTCGAGCTATCCGTTCTGGGAATCTGGAAGTCGAGGATGATGTGCTGCGTGTAGCTCGCGGATGTCCATCTCAGGTAAGCATCAGCCACAAGAGAAGAAGCATGTGAACTTTTCAAGAGTCGCGAATGAAAGAGTCGGGTTTCCTTTGTGTGTGTAATAAACAGTCTGTTGGTCTGGAGGGGGAGAAACGATCGACGCGTCCTGGTCCGGCGACTGGCTTAAACGACGACGGGCCGGTGTTTTGCGGCCGAGGGCCCCCCTCCTCAACGTGGCCGAACCAACAGGCCCGTCAGCACCCGTCGCACCGGCATCTTCATCTTGGCTCCGGCAGGGAGTGCGGCTGCTGCGGGTATGTGGTTGGGCAACGAGAATGGGAGAAAGCGGGTGACTTTTCGGGATCAAGGCACAATGTCACGAGGATGGAGGCGGGGGGCTCGTCGGACCGTTTCTCGCAAAGACGAGGCCAGGTGAGCGGGCAGCGCGGCCGTGCCTTTTGTCGCGATGCCCGCCTGCTGACCTATTCGGGCAGGAGGGGCAGCATCGGAAAGGTTGGGTGGTGGTGGTGGGCGAACATGGACATCTGATTGTGACCATCTTCCGCGGGATGGGGGAACATATGGCGAGGGGTGGTGCCTGTGGTTACATTCAACATCTGACGGAGTCAACTTGGCATGGAAGAATGGGTGACTTTGATCGGGAGATGCTGTGATGTATCCAACTTTAACCCCCAACATATCGTAGGCCTTTGCCAACAACAGCAGCTTCGACGTGGAAAACGTGGGCAAAGGTTAGGTTGCGAAAAGTTGCGCCAGGATGGCAGCCGTGATGCGATTTATTTCGGGGGCGGCTTACACTTACAGGCTCGTCTCGTACATTGTCGTACCACGGGCTTCATCCCCCCCTGGCTTCAACCCGGCCCAACGCGAAGACGAGGGATGTGAAGTCTAAATCCTTCTGCGAACAACAGGAGTCATCGCTACCCGAGCGCCCAGGCGCCATCCGGCCCTGCCTTTGCATCGGACTCGCGATGGAGGGTGGGTTACACGCGAGTGACAGGAACCAGATGTACAAAATCAGATAGTCTGTAGATGGTTTCTGCAGAGAAGAAGTATGCGAGGCTCAGCTACCTTAGGCTAAAAACTGAGCCCCGGCCGACTCGTACGGCAGCCAGGCAGACCAGTAACAGTAACGCCTCCAATGGAAGGCCTCCGTATTGCTTAAAGACTTCGATGTGGCATAGCATGGGCAAATAAAAGAGTCAGGGGCCTCACCAGCGCGGGATACGTTTCGCACCATCTGCAGTAGCGCCCGGTACGAGACGGGCAACAATGAAGATTTAGGTACGCGCCAACGGTTGAAAGGGCGCCGTCCGTCTCGGACTCGAGGTACCAAGAGCCTGATACTTGACACCACGAGATGGTCCGACTCGAATTTCTTTGACCTGCAGAATGAGATGGCGAGATGCGGCCGCCAGGCTATCAGGTATCATTAGGGTAGATTCGTGCGACTGGTGGATATTGCCAGTGTTGGCCCCGGCTGCCCAAACAGGAATGCCATGTTTCTGGTTATCGCAATCGCGGGAGGAAAATAAGCTAGACACGTACAGCGTGCGCTTTGATGATTTGATATTGAGATGAGGGGTGATGGCGCCGAGGCCAAAACGGAGCCGGGGGGTAGGGCAAACTAAAGAAAGATGGAGAGACACGACAAGCTGTTGGTGGCTTTTTCAGCCGGCAAGACGCGCGCTGCCGCTGCCAGAGAGAGACACCTGCGCGAGATGCGCGGGCGATCTATCGAGGGCGCGCGCGCCGCGTCGGAAACACGGGGAGGAGGAGGGTACAGGTGAGATATTATTGGCGATGGACTGGCTTGAAATTGCATTGTCCACTTTGATGTCGTACAGCGGTGCGCGTCTTGCCCCGGATGGCGCGCAAAGATGCGAGATGACAATCGACGGGTATCGACAGATTTGTGTTCTGTTTTTGGCGTTTATGGATATCGGTCTCCGGGGGTGGAACTGGTTTGATATCGGGTCCGGGTCTCCAGGTGTAGGTTATGGGCACACAGGAATAGCGCAGCGCAGTTGGTCGTCATCCGAGGTGTTCTCCATATTCAATTTTGAAGTATCCAGGCCAGGGCCGCCGATACGGATCGTCTCCGCTGCCGTGTTGCTCGGTGCAGGGAATGACCCTTTCTTGCACTGCCCGCCAAGGATCAGGAGCAAGAAACGACACGGACGACGGGTGCTGCCCACAGGGCCAGGGGCAAGTGGCTAGAAAACGGGAGCCAAGGCTGAGGGATGAGATGAGGAAGGGCCTGTGGACTGTGTGTCGTGTGCTTCGTGTTGGAGACGACCGCGCAAGTGCTTCATGTTGGAGGAGACGGGACTACGTAAGATGAAGGGTCAAGGTTTTCAGCAGTAACGTTGTGTTAGGTATCGTGTCGTGCCGTGATGGTGGTTACTGGTGAGGGATGGATGGGCTTGAATGTTTCTTCGCCGTGTCATGAGTGAGACGGCGATGTCGGTCATGTTCCGCCTACCTTAGAGAAGCAAGAGGCAACACACCGCTTTGCACATCAGTTTCCCGAGTCAGCGCGGTGTCAGGTACTGGAGGCTCAAGTGCTGAGGGCGAGTGAGGGTGTGGTGAAGGACAAGAGAGGCCAAGACTGCGGGTTTGGAATCCCGGTAGGATCTTTTGGATGATCGGCGGGCAAGCTACGGAATATACATGGACACCATTTGATATCAAGACTCGCGAGACTCAACAGGTGAGGACGTGATAGGGTCAACACCTAGCTGCAGGTGTGAGATTTGCGAGCAGGAAAAAGAAATACGGCTTGCGATTGACTCTGGTGGATGCCACTTGACTGGAGAATTGGCGCAAAGACAGAAAAAAAAAATCATTCAGCGGGATCCATAATGGCGGGCGATAGACGGAGATAAAACATAGAGAGACGCAACACACCTCATTCAATGACACCCGCCTCAGTGACAAGCCGCGACAGTGACAGTGAAGTGACATTGAGCGGCTTTCTCAGTGGAAGAGGTGAGACGGAGCGTGAGCCGTGCGCTGAAAGTCCCACCAGCGTCTCCATCTTTAACTGGGGACGCGTGGTGCAGCCCTGCAATTAGGGGATTCCTTGTCCGTTCATTAGACGGTTTGGCAGACGTGCCGTGTCCGTATCGCACCGTACCAAGGTAGGCAGTGAACGTACCGCTCCGTCCCGTATCGCCCATTCCGTAATCCGTCCAGTCGGCGACCATCTTCCACTTTGTTGGCCACTGGCTCTTGGCCATCCATCGCAGAAACACCACGGAAGGCCTCCAGCCCGACAACCCGTCCGAGGCGCCGCCGCCGCCGCCCTCCTGGAGCCTCACAGCCTCTCGATCGCTCATTACCTAGGAGCGCCAGGGCCAGCGAGGACTGCAACGGGGCCAATGGAAACGGCTAAGCAATAAGCTCGGCACGACAGCTCCCCTCGCGGTTGATCGGCCAGGTCCCTTCGGCCACTGCCTCTGCGCCGCCTCCTTTGCCCAGGGCCCTTGGCTGATGCTGGCTGATCTGATTTCTGGCCGGGGGCTTGCTCTCTGTGTACGGATGCCCAGGTAAGGTTAAGGATAACGGGGCGGCTCCCCCAAGCTCGAACAAGCCTGGCACAGGCCGCGGGCAGTGACAAGACAAGCCTGAATCCCGCCTGAGCCCTGGGGAGAGCCCCTCCGAGCTACGGATACGCTGGAAACAGTCCGGTGTCCTGTCCAGGGCGAGGAAAACCTGGGGCAGTCCAGTCCCAGTGCCGTCGGCCAGAGACTGGAGTACCTCCGACCTGCCTTGCCCCCCTGGCGGCGTTGCAGTGCGGCAGTGACACTGACAGCGGCGACAGTGACAGACGGTGACAGTGGTTGAGGTGCTGGGCCCCCTCAATTACTCGTCGATGCCCCAGAGTGCCCGCGTCATTACTCGCCGCCCGCCCTGCCTTGGCCTCTCGTTTCTGGTCAGTATCATCGCTGTAATCCTCGGCGTCCCTCCGTGGATACCTTATCTTACCTTATCTTATCTTGTACCTTTATCGTGTATCCGTATGCTGTTCTGTTGCGCCGTTTACGCAACATCATCGTCAAGGGCCTTCTCAAGCATTTCGCCTCCCCCGTCATCTTAGTGTATGCTTTATCCGTAGTCGTCCTCAGTCTTGTACTGTCTGCCTAGCTATTGATCCGTCATAGAACCGTTAGAGTTGAAGAAGAACGTAGTACACTTCTACATAGTAAGCTGATGTTCGCGATTTGAGGCATCCCAACTACGCGGTGCCTGCCTAGTGCAAGTTTGCCCCTCTGAAACGGAGCACGCAGCCAGCCGTCGCAAAAGCAAGAAAACACCAGAAACATACAGACCTGGACATCGCGAGAAAAACAAACATCAGCAAACACGAGTAGACAATATGAAATTCGTATTCGTCCGTTTCATCTAATGGATGTTTATTATTATTATTGAGACCGCGTTCCATGTGCTGGGTATTCTCTGCTGTGTGCGCCGATATATCGCTCTCGTCTTACACCACCAGTGTCAATTATTGCTCCCCTGCATCTGCCCATCCCTATCCCGATACCACTCTGACAGACGGCATCTGAAATATTGCTCATTCAGCTGCCGGACAGTCAGCCGCCGAAAAGAATCGCGGCAGTAAAAACCCCTCAACCGCTTCGGTGCCGGCCACGATCCAGGCCTCAGCCCCGGAGTCCAGACTGGCGGGCGAGCCTTACGGCAGTAGCAATGAGCGTGGTCTGTAATGTGTAATTCAGTTAGGCTCGGCCGGTTCGCTTCGTCTTCCCGCTTCCTGTCGTCCACGTCGGCAGTCTGCTCCCCTATGGCCCTCCCATCCGGCAAGGCGGTTGGGCGAGCCACAGCCACATCATCGCGTCAGGCCTTGACCGAAGCCTTACGGCGGCGGAGGCCATCATCACCACGACCGAAGACGGGCGTACCGCTCAAGTACCTATCCCGTTCCGGAAACCCCCGCATCTGGAGGGCAGCCAGCCAGCCAGCCTGACAGATTGTCGATGACTCTTTGGCTGAGGTGCGACAGGTCGACAGGCAGCATCAGCATCAGCAGCAGCGGCATCGAAGCAATATCCGCCAATACGGGCAATTCTGCAGTGCCAGGTGTGCATCTCACGCACCGCAGTCAGCCTTTTGGACCCCTGTCTCCGCCATTCTGACAGGACCTCTCACGGCGTGTTCTGACGGTGTTCTGAGACAGCTGAGAGCACAGCAGGCCGTGGTCGGCAAGTGGTTGTAGTCATTCAGTCACCGAGATTGATATATTGTCTGATAGTCGGTCTGCACAGTCCCTTTGCGTTGGTCTGGTATGTGTGTATAGGTATACGCAGTATGTGATGTTGTGTAGTGTTTGCCTTGTGTTGAAGATGTTCTATTACCTACCTTACCTTACCTAGAGCACTGAGGCAGCTGTCACCATTACGGCAGTCAGTAGCGACACCCGCTCTGGAGGACCTAACGTAGTGCACGCCTCCGTCTCCGTTTCCGTCGGTCCGTTTTGGTGGCTCATGACGGTTTGAGGTATCCGTAAGGTGGGCCTTTGCACAGACCGACACCCCCTTGGTCTTTCCCACCCTTAATCGTACCCCCTGTACCTCCTTCCCCCTGCTCCCCTGCCCCTTCCCCCCCTGCTGCTCCCCCCTCCGTCCGTCCCTCGCTCCTTCCCTCCTGGCGCACTTTCCACTTTCCCACCCGACACTCTCACACTCACACCTTCCCGCCACGCGAGTGAAGGTACGGAGGTACTTGGAGCAAGGTACCTACCTCCTTCCTCGGTCCTGCGCTTTCTCTGTGTGCGACGTGAAAATAATACGGGGAAGGTGCAGGCCCTGAGGCCTGAAGGAGGTCCTTTTCTGCCTTGTGCCTGCCCGGCTGCCGCCTGAGGTGGGTGTCGCCTGCCTTGTCAAGTACCCTGCATCCACCGTCCACACCTTCCACACAACCTGGGAAGGGACGTGAAATCCCACAATCCCTCTCTCTTGCCCGTCCATATTAACCCAGCCGCCGTCCGCTTCCGTTCCGTCACGACGGCCTCTTCCCGTTCTCTCTTCCACTTCTCTCCTCCAAAATAAAAGTGTCGACGCTTTTCCACCACACCTCAACCAACAGTCCTCTTCCTCCCGCCTTCGATACTAGTGCCGGCACTCCCCATTCTCGGCCCTCATCGTCGTCCTTCACACACACATTTCCCGCTGCCTCTTCCGTGATCCACGATCCAGCCTTCTCTCCGCCTAGCGCTGTCTCGCCTCGCCCTGTCCATCGGCAACCGATCTTGAAGAAACGAGAACAAAGAAATCCCGTCTTCTCCTGTGCTTCTCCTGGACCCTTCGATATCCGACGCCCTCTCTCTTTGTCGCTTTCGTCCAGACCCCTCTCCCTCCCGCCGTCATCCCGAATTCCAGCGGTCCAGACTTCCCTGCCAGTCCAGCCAGCCAGCCCACACCCTGATTCTATTCTCAAGGGTCCCTGCTATACACGCTTAAATAACTCGCGCCGCCATCATCCCGGTTGCTCCCAAACACTTCAATCAACCAACTCATATACGCGAAATCAACGCATTACGCGCTGCTCTCTGCACCTACCTACTTAACCTACCTGTACACAAACAAGCATAAAGGGGCCGCCATTCCATCCCATCTTGCAATCCTACCCGCCCGCTTCGATTCCACCCAGAGCCGCACAACATACACACACAACTCCACTCTCAAAATGTCACCGGCACAAGATCAGTACTACTACGTTATTCCCAACGTCAGCGCCATGGATCCCAACGCTAGGGAAGTCGACCTCGCCTCCCAGAGCTGGATCCAAGCCACCATCATCGAGGACGATGACCTCATGTTTGGCGGCAAGTCGCTGAGCACTTGGTACGAGGAGGAGAGGAGACGTCTGAGCAACACTTCCTCAGACGAGGAGGAGCATCGCGGTCGCCAGAGGGTACGTCATGAGCAGCCTCAGTCTCAGTCTCAACCGAAGCAGCACGTGGCTAACATTCCCAAGGTCCGCAAGCACCACTCCTCCCACAAGCACCACCACCATCACCACCACCAGTCGGCCCAGCACACCGGCTCCTCCGACAAGAAGCACTGAGCGCACCTTTCCCGATTACCATCTCCTTCGGTATAGACAGCCTCAACCACGATACCCCTCGCGAGCGCTCGAATTCTCTCACATACCCTTTTCACGTCGACATTTCACCACACCTGCACCATTCGGCAAACCCGTGGATCGACTTCTCTTCCCTTAACCAATACCCGTCTTCACCTGTGTGGCATTGGGTACACCGGCGTTTGTTTTTTTGTCAGCGTTGCATCTCTCGGTCGGATCACTAGAACGGCTATGCCAAAAAGAGGAACATGGACCAGCATGGGGACCACCGGCGCCAATCCGAGGAATATGCATCATCCCTCCGGCAGCACCTTTCGTTTAATTGTTATTGCATCCATCGCAACGGCCTGCGATAGCGTTCATGATTCGCGCATCTAGAAGGTTTATGGGTCATCACATCACCAGCACCAGGCATCTTCTCCCGGCTATTACGCCGCGCGAGGTTGGCTTGTTTTGCATCGAGTGGCACTCGCCATATCGAACAACTAGGGGTTGAAATTTAGCAGCGGAGGTTTTTCGCACGACTCGTTCCCATTCAGGAACAGCGTGGCTACAGGTTAGCAAGATGAGATTGTTGCGAGGCAACGCATGTATCAGTGGAGCTCAGCGTCTGTTTCGAGTAGCGGTGAGAATCGCCCTCTCCACAGCGACATGGGCCTCCGAGATTGAATACAAAGAAGTTAAAGTAACTCTTGAGCACCTTATCGTTGATGTGATTGTGCAAACTTGGATAAAACTTTTGGGTCCCTTTTTTTGATATTGGACCGCGATGCAGGGCCAACACAACTCGCAGCAGGACAGCACAGCACAGCACACACCGCCGCCCAAAAGACATGTCTTGGAGCGCATTGCAAATCTTCAAGTAAAATCAAGACACATCAAGACAATCTACCAGACCGACATTCCCTCCCACGCATCTACCCGTCTGCTAATTCGCTAGTCTAGCCCTGCCCAACAGTTGAGTCACCCCCTTCTGCCGAGCAGAAATCCAACAGATCGGGCTCCGTTGAAGGTTACCATCGATCCTGACATTCCACGCTGTTTGATTGGAAACCAAACTCTCCTTAGGGCTGCAGCTGGATGGCTGGCTGGCTCGCTTTCTGTGATTGCACCACACCTTTCCCGCTTTCTCCCTGATTCCTGCTGCAACTACGACCACGGCTGTCGACGGGTCTGGAGAAGAGGGAAGGGGAGGGAAGCGTTGCATGCGCTTGCCGCTGCTGCTGCTGCCAACTGCATGCATGCGTTAGCGCGTTCGCCCGACCGGCGGGTTGTGCCGGGACGTGGAGGTGGAGCTGGGTTGGAGTCGTTGCCGGGTCCTCCCTACGGCTGGGGCCCTTTGTCCGGCATCGGATGCTGCACAACTGAACGGCGGCCTGGACGGGGTGGTGGGTGCTGCCGATGCAGTACCGAGATTGACGGTTCTGAATGCGGATGAAGGCGGGCGGGGGTTACCGAGTGAGTTTGACCGTGATCGTGATCGTGAGAAAGGATGATGGTCGAGATGGCGAGGGGAGAAAAGGGTGGTTTGCTTGTCTGACTAGGTACTGTTGCGTGCTGCCATTTCGGCCGTAGATGTTCAGTATTCAGACTCAGGAAAAGACAGACCAGGAAATTTTGATATACTGGGATCATATTCATCCGCCTTATGTGACGAAGGAAGCGATGAATAAATGAATGAACGAATTATATCTCATTTTACGACTGGCGAAGTCTCAAGAAAGTGTTGCTGAGTTGTGCTGGTATTCTGCGTGGACGTGAATCCTTCGTATACTCGGGCAACATCTATTTACGTCCGTTGCAGCAAAGATATAAGCAATATGCTCATCCCTTTCGGAGCTAGAGGCAGTCAGCTCTGCGCTGGACAAACCAACAACCCGGCTGAACGCCTCAGGCATTTCCCCAAAAAGGCAATTCGGTGTATCGTACATTTGCCAGAGTTGCACAGCCCGCTCTGCCGTCTCCATCACGGGCAATTGAGAAGGTGGTACTGCTCCGCGCGTCGTCATTTCTTCTGGCGAAGCTGATGGGATTCAGGTAGGATTGCGGGGAAGAGATTAGAGCCTGCGAACAAGGCAGATTGTCGACATAAATGACTGGTACCTCAGGCTGGTTGGTGGTGCATGTTTGATGGGTATAAAGGCTCGGGCCTTGTGCAGCTTCGACAGTGAAGTCTAGATATCGGTTATCAACAACATAATACAACTGAATCCCATACTTGACCTACTAATCGATACACCACGTGTCTCTTTGTCCCGCGATGAAGACTCGAAGCTTCTCAGCAGCGCTTCTACTGCTCTACGGAGCTCGCGCAGATGCAGCACCTAGCGGCCGAAAGGAAATTGAATGGGGTGACTGTGCCGAGTTCAACAGCACCGAACCCATTCAATGCGCGAACCTGACGGTGCCTCTCGACTACACCTCGCCCAACTCAAGCCAGACACTGGACCTACAGCTACTACGCATCCCTGCCACTCGGCAGCCAGCGAAGGGTAGTATCTTGTTCAACTTTGGCGGTCCAAGTATAGCTGGACGACCTACTATGGCTGCGGCTGGAGGGGTCTTCAGGAAGTAAGTAACATTGGATACACTTCCATATAAACGCTGCTGCTAATCCCACATTGCTAGTGCTACCAGCGAGTATCATGACCTCGTCACGTTTGACCCACGGTAAGCGTTGCTTGACAAAACGGTTGACATTGGCATATCTTACTGACTTACCACTAGTGGAACTGGAAACACGATTCCATTCAGTTGTTTCGAGGACCAAGATGAGAGAACCGCCTACCTCCTCCGCGACCCTAAAGCATGGGCCATCATGAATTTCCCGAACTTCTGGTCCAACTCCTCAGACGTGACTCCAGGTAGACTCTGGGCCTCCACGAAGCTCCTTGTCGACAAGTGCTATGAGGAGAACAAGGAGATTGGCGGCGTGTATGGCACTGCGTTTGTGGCTAGGGACATGATGCAGATTGTGGAAGCTCTGGGCGAAGACGGCCTGTTGAGATATTGGGGTATGGTTTCGTCCCCGCTGAGCATCACATCACGTTGCTAAGACACACTTCATAGGTGGCTCGTATGGGACTCTCTTGGGCCAGACGGCGGCTGCCATGTTCCCCGACAAAATCGACAGGATGGTTCTAGATGGAAACCTCAACGGTCATGAATACTACAACGACTGGTATGTATTCTCTCGTCTTTCTCAGAAGGTACCCCGTTTAATCATGCAAGCAGGGACGAAGAGCAATGGGCAAGCTCCGACAAAGCTTTCAGCGCCGTCTTCCAATCATGCGTCGCAAGTCCGTCTACTTGCCCCTTGGCCCACCGAAATCAGACTGCCCAAGAGCTCGAAGACGCAACATACGCCCTCATCAACGACCTCAACCACCGCCCCATTCCTTTCAACGGCACTTTGATCGACTACAACGTCGTCAAGGCAGGCATCATGTCCGCTTTGTACAGCCCAAGCTATTGGCCCCGTATCACAACTGGCCTGGACGCGCTGATGTCCGGAAACTACACTCTCTTCGCAGAGACGTGGGCCAAGTTAACATCGTCATATGACAACATCGGCGCAAGCACCGATGCCCAGCTAGAAATCAGGTGTGGCGATAAGATTGCACGGGTAGACACGCTTGACGACTTCCTCCCCATAATGGACAGACTGGTACGCAGCAGCAAGATCTTTGGCGATGTCCAGGTTATCTTGGAGATGACCTGCGCTCAGTGGAGGTTGAACGCAAAGGAGCGATATGCCGGGGACTTTGCTGTGAAGACGAGGCACCCGGTAATGTTCATCGGGAACACGGCCGATGCGTTTACGCCGCTTGCTTCGGCAAGGAACATGAGCGATGCCTTTGAGGGGAGCAGGGTGCTGCATGTTGATGGATATGGGGTAAGTTCTCCATGAGCGAGTTGTGAGACAGGTACTGACAGTCACGGTAGCATGGTTCGATTGGGATATCGAAGTGTGCCGCTCTGGCTACGGCTGATTACTACGTGAATGGGACGTTGCCCAAGGAGGGTGCGTTTTGTGAGCTGGATGTCCCCATCCTGTAGAAGGCGGCTACCCACGGGGTTTAGGTCGACAGATGATTTCTATTGCTACTTAATTTTGTCGGAATTCATACTAGCTCTCTCTATGATTGAATTTTACTACTGTATACAGCACATTGCATGATCCATCTAAACATTCTTCGGCCCTGTATCTATATGATATATCCTACTCCTGTCTAGGTCTCGTCCAAGTCTCTGTTCGCGACTTACTCGGTTGCACTCAGACTGCGGGAACAGAGGCATTGATGAACAGCTTCTCCCGCTTCATGAATAGGCTGAGTACCGCAACAAGTGCCCCAGCAGTCATGACCAAGATGTAGGTCTTGCTAATGGAGTCCACGATAGCATCGATAACCCTCCCCTTAACACCATCGTCGAGCCTCTGGACAAAGCCCCCCGCAACTCCGGAAATGGCCGCCTCGATTTCCGACGCAGACATCTCAGGAAGGATCTGCTGAACTTTCGTCTCGGCCAAGTTCAAGAAAAGGGAGTTTGCAATGGCAAGCGCGGTGGTGTTGCCGAGATATTGAGCCAGTGTCATGAACCCAATAACAGCCGCGACATTCTTCGGGTCAACGACGGCCTGCGCCACGGAGAAGGAAGCTTGAATGAAGATGCCTATCCCGACCCCGATGAGGACAGTGTACCCGTATATGGCGCTTTGGCTGCTGTTCCGGTCGACCGTATACATCAAAGCACCCCCAACGATGCTGATCAGACTGCCGACGAGATACCACGGCATATAATAACCGAATTTGGCCATCAAAAGCCCGTTCACAAAGATCGCGACGACCAAGACGATGATCAGGGGCAGTAGTCTGATTCCTGCATCGAGAGCGCCGTCGTTTCGAGTGAACTGGAAGAACAGCGGAACGAAAAAGATCGGTATGAAGGCCCCGGCCGCCGAGGCACTGGTTGACGCGAAGAGTGTGAGAACGGTTCGGGAGCCGAGAAGTTGGATCGGTATCAGGCGACCGGGCAGGGTGGTGAAAACCGCCCATCTCTGCTGCACTCCCAAGAGAACTACCAGGATAATGGCGACGACGAAGAGGGCTATAATCTGGCCTGAATTCCATGGGTAGGTGAGTCCGCCAAAGTTGATAGCCATGACGAAGCTCACCAGGCTCCCAATCAGCAAGACCATTCCTGCGTAGTCAAGCTGTGACGCACGTTCTGCAAGTGACACACCAGGACGGGGGTCCACGCTAGGAAGGAGAAAGATGTATGCCGGAGCGCAAACAGCCCCGATGAAGAGATTGATGTAAAACGCCCATCTCCAGCCAACCGCCGACTGCTCAAAGGCACCTCCAACCACAGGACCTAGGACAGTCCCTAAGCCCCACGTTATGCCGGTGCCAGAAACGTAAAGTGGTCTTTCTGCCATTGTCGTCGTAGCGGCTATGAGAGTCAGAACGCCAACGTATAGTCCTGCACCGCCGATGCCGCAGATGACTCTTCCAATAATCATGGCGTTCATGTTTGGCGCCGCACCGCAGATGGCCGATCCAACTTCGAATAAGACGACGTTCAGGAGATACATCCATTTCGAGTTGAACTGGCTATATACCTGTCCCCATACCATATTGGTCGCAGTTCCAGCCATGAGGAAGCCCACGTTAATCCATGCCAGGTCGTTCAGGGAGTCGAATTCGGTGACTATGGTAGCTTGGATGACGGCGACGATGGTGCCGTCGAGGGAGTACAGGAAGATGGAAGACAGGATGGCGATGGAGGTCACTGCCCATTTCCATCCAGTGATATCTCGAGGCAGAGTCTCGGGTTCTGGGTGCTCTTGCTTTTCGGCGGGTGGGGTGTGGGTTTCATCGGGAGGCGCTGTAGTTTCGGAGCTCGTGTAATCTGCCATGGTGAACTAAATAACGGACGATATGAAGGAGACAAGATTGCAGGAAAGAGATTCAGCATTGATGTCGAACCTCAAAGAGATGCTCAAGGATTCTTGTCAAACTCAGTAGCGGTAGGTAGTAGGGGTTAGAGGGATAGAAATAGTGGCCTTCATAAAACACGAGCATCAAATACAGTCGGCTCCAAGATGGGATTGATAAGCAATGACATCCAGATCCGAAATCCTAGTTCGAATTTTCCGAACCTCGACGCATTGTGTTGAATTTCCCGGGATGAATAGACCATGAGTTGTATTGCTCAGCGTCGCGAACATACACAAAAGGCAGATCCTTCCGGATTAGGAAACAAAATTCCGAAAGATCACGAATTCCCCTTTCGGCAACGAATATCCCGTCCACAGAAACCCTTGCGTCATAACCCTGAACTCCCTCTCTGGACAAAGGTTTTTACTCGCTCAAGTATGGTTCCAAAATGACTGATAGTCTCGTCAAGATAGACTATGTTCGCCCTTGCCTGCCTGCAAGGCTCAGGCAAGGTGTCCATCATGCAGTGGCTCTTGGCGCCGATTGTAGTCAATACGGTGCTAGCCCTCTGGACTAGATCCATAACAACCATTCGTCTCAAGCTGGCGTCGTTGAACGAGACCTGGTATCCTCCGAAGCTGAGCGCAATGTCACCATCTAGATCCTTGGTGGCAACACAATCAAAGCAGGGGTGCGTCTCCTGAAGTACTGTCATCATCAAAAGAAGATCAGTACAGGTGACTTGACATTTTCTGCAGTCCAAAGTCTGTTGACAGGAACTGATGACCTCTCTTGTCACTTTCAGAACCAGGTCTGGACGCTCCTGTTGTATTGCGGCTGCGATCTTTGCTGGAAACGGGAGCAAATCCAGCCGATGCGAACACGCCACTGGTGGGCTATTATCGTCCACAGCCGCGGAAGAAAGTTCCTTCTGAATCCCAGAGAATAGATCAATGTTATCCAGTGGGGGTAAGTCGGTCACATTCTGCGAAAGGTTTTGCAATGAGCCCCCTGTCAAAGGTAGCGTGGAAGGAAAATTAGAAAGGCTGGTGCCAAAAGTCTGGTTTTGGAGAAAATTCAAAGTAAGTTTACTGATCACTCGGTATCTGGTGGATTACTCACATGGCCGCTAAGATCTATGCCGTCCCAGTTGAAGCCCTCTGCGAGATTGCCAGTCCCATTGGCGCAGTATGTCAGTGTAGTTCCCGGCTGACAAATCATTCTCCTCATCAATGGTTGGGCATTAAGAGCTCCATTGAACTCTTCCGGCATACTTGGAATTGAAATCTGCGATGTCGGCGCGTTTCGAAGGCCCTCTTTGTCTGTCGATGGTCCATCGTCGTCGTCCTTCCCATGAGGGGACTTCATGAGTACTGGCTGCAGCTGGCTATCCCGGGAAGTGTAATTGCACGCCAAGCCACGGGCGACACATCTTTCACAGTCTTGCCTTCCATTACATTTGACTTTGGCCGAACGACAAGCCTCGCATGCTGTTGGTGGCCGACGGACAAGGCGTCGAGTAGGCGTTCCATCTTGGGGCCCTGCTGTCGAGCTCCGCCAATCCAATATGAACGTGTCCGGTACTTCCCGGTGTCTTTGGGCGCGTTCTGTTCGATTTGGTGCCATGTTATATGTTGCTGGAAGGCTCAACAGTGCCTATCGTGTTGGTGCCGCGTCATAACTACTAGGTACTCTGACCGCACCTGGTATTTCCGGTTGGGACAGCGCCATGTAAGCACCCCTTAAATAAGCAAGGATGGAAATCCATCACGTGCTCCAACCTCTGAATTACTCAGCATTTGGGATTGAAGCCTGTCCCTTCCTTGACGCTTCATGAACACAGCGATGAAGATCCGTCGTAGATAATTATGTCAACAAGTCTTACTTGTGGGTTTCAGAAGCTTACGAGACGTATGAGCGTGATGATAACGGTAAATTTTTGACGGCAATCATGACAATAGCAACCACTAAATGGCCAGGTACTATGCAAGATGCTTCACGTACGGCCCCGTTCAGCTCACCGGGCGCAAAGTAACGTAGATCAATTGTTAACACATCTCGGTCGCTATCTTTTCCCCCAAACAAATAAATAAACCGAAAAAATAACTACTACTCTTATTATTTCCTTGTTATTGTCGTCGTTGTCGTCTTCTTCGTCGTTACTACTAGCGTCTGTGCCTCGACGAGGAAATGCTTAGACGGATGCATATCTGTCTCGCAATCTAAAGATAGAGACATTCAGAAATAACACGCGTTATTGTTTTTTTTTCTGACCCCTGATACGACATCGTCTTGGAAATGAATAGAATTACATGTAGAGAGGGCGAAGCCTGTTTTTCAGAAACGAAGTTGTTCTTGATCGACCACAAGCTTCTTGTGGCTGTTTATGGTGTACCATCAAGTGTGGTTTTCAATTCAGCCGTAAAGAAAGGAGGGAGAAATGGTGGTCAAAAACATCTCGATGGCTTGTGAGGCAGCGGTTGTGAGTGCTCAGTATGCCAGCCTCCAGCGAGTCGTTGAGTTGATCATCCAGTGGCAAATCGACTTTGTCTTGCTTCCTCAATGTAGTCTTTAGTACCAGCTACAACCCAGACTTTCGGAAGGAATGGGGCCGATGTTTATGTTCCTCGAGACCAGGGGTAGGGGAAATGCGACGCGGTCCACCGATGGGAGCACGATGGTATCAGGTGCGTCTCACTTTTCACCTATTCGGAGAGAAAGGTGCAAGCAGCTGACTGGCTAGAAGAGGTCATTTGAGAGTAGAGCATGTATGGATGATGAGTTCGGAGCAACGAGCTTTGGTCTGGTGTGAATCAAAATTGGCCCTTGGTAGAGCAGAAAGCTGAAAGGTCGCATAGAGAACAGCTTTTGCGAATGTCAATCCTCCCAAAATGCAAACATACGTGGAAAGTCGGGAGACGATGGCAGAACAGCGTGTACTGCGCTTTCAGTTTGTCAGATACAGCCTTTACCTCTAATTTCGAAAACACGGAGGCAGTGCAACATTGGAACTTGCTGCATCCTTTTGGTCGCAAATTTAACAACGTAATATGACAGCGATAGCCAGAATTTTGGGCAGGCTTTCTCATTTCCTCAATTCTACATTGTTGGATAAATGCTAGAAAGCCACCCGATTTGACCCATATCCTCCACCCGGGAGACAGAGTCGTCTTCATAACAACATGATTATTCATAAGTCATGGCTCCAGGCTCAATCCTCCGCGTATACCCGAAACACTGTTCGGCCAGACTTCTTACTTCAACTAGCGATCAAGCCTAGTTGAATCCCAAAGCCTGGTTGAAGAGGGTCGCGGTTGAGGCATCCTTCGTGCCCGCGGAAGCAACCTGGGCCTTGGCAGCCTGGCACGCGTCCTTAGCGGCCTGGTTGGCTTCACAAACGTTGGTGAGCTGGTCGCAAATTCGGTTGGTAATGATGCCAGGGTTCAGCGCATCCTGCTGGCCCTTCGCAACAAGAGGATCGGTGGGCAAGAAAGTGCCTTCGGTGGCCTTGCGTCCGGGACGACCCGTTTGAAAGTCCATGGTGGGAGTGCATTTGCCAAAGTCAGCTCCGCCGGTAGCCTGACGCTTGATGGTCGCGGCGGAGGCGCTCAGAGCGCTGAAGAAGACAACGAGTGCGATCTTGGTTTGCATCTTGGCGTGAAAGAACGGATGACAGAATGTAAATAGTTTCGGACGACGAAAGAGTGCGTTGTTTGAGACAGCGACAGGATAAAAAGATAGTGGGTATTAGAGTCAGAAACAGAGTTCACAGAACTTTGGCGGAAATTGAGTTCAACTCAAGAATGAAAGACTTTGGGATGAATTGAATCGTACATCATGCCGAGTTGCGGCGACTCGACGACCTTTTGTACGCGAGCTGCGAGAGTCCGAAAAGATCGGTGAGCTCAGACTGCTCTGAGGCGTCAGGTCGATCATCGCAACCCTTCGGCACTTCGGGCGAAAGCGAGTTCAGACGGCAGTGTTTGAGGTTGGACCTTGAAGATTCAGGCGTGCGAAGCAAAAGGCGGCCGCTTAACGCAATGATTGGACCATAAGATCTGCGTTGCGTGGTGGAGATCGGGGCTTCCTTGCGGTAATCAGACGGCATGACATGCGATGAAGCACCTTGGGGGAAGCTGAGGCGCGGAATGACAGCAACTTCGAAACCGAGAAGGCGCCCCCATTACCAAATTGAGAAGCTGAGAAAATCGTAGACTTACTCGAGGAACCTTCGAATTCTCTCGAAGTTGCCCAAATTGATTGATAAAGGCTCTTGGGGCCATTGGGCACGGCACGGCTAGTTCCTGCGATCACCGTTGTCGTTGCAAATAATGCAACCGACTTTTACACCGTCGACCGAAAAGTCACCTTGCAGATCAGACCGACCAGTTTCGGAGTAACCAAGTCTTTATCAAACCATGTCCTCTCAACTGACGGCTACTGCTCCCGTGCAGCTGTGCTTGAGCGGGTTTCTTCGCATCGTACCCAGTGCCGAATGCCGGACCACAGCCCCGGATGATCGTCCGCCACGGGGCCGAAACCGCCCAAGTTTGGGGTCGACAAGCGAGGCCCAACACGCGGTTCTGCTAGACGGCACAATCAGCTGTAGAACGTATGCATCGAATTTTTTTGACTGGCAAATAGAATGAAATTGACTGTACGAGCATCGCGACCACTAAACTGGATGCACGTACATATGTTGCATAAGGTGCTGCTTCCACTGAGGCGAAGGATGGGTTTGATACGGCCGTCTTCGCAACTCGATTCAGGACCCGTAACGAAAGCCCCATCGCCATGCCGTTGCAACGGATGGCGCAGTATGGAGTATTTTCAGCTTCCGCTAGACACATGTAACGTCTCAAGCCCTTCCCAATCGTTCCATCAACACCTTGCGAGTTTGTGAACCACTCGAGTCAATTCGATCTGCTCAATTGAGAAAGAATCGGCCCAAGGCATGCTAACAGCTCATTGAGGGAATTTTCTCCTTCCTCATTCACTGTCTTGTGACCCAGCCTCCTTTTCATGAGGATTGCATCGATCTCGGTTATGAGCTGACTTGGCCTGACTCTCAGCATCAGCATCACCGGCGACCGTCTCTCAGGGATCCGAAACTAATAGATTGTCAGAGAGATTACCCAAATTCATGAGAAACCCAACTGGACTATCGTACAAGCTCCTCACCTGAGATCATTTGTTAACTTCGAATCTCGGCTCTGAGTCTCTCGAACTTACGGATGTGCCCTTCCGACGCTGGCTTGTGGACGGATAATCAAATATGAATGTTCCTTGGTGGAACATGGTGATGTGGTCCGCCACTAATCATCTTACTCCTCTCCAGTTGATTGAAACATGTTGAAGTCAAGTCTCGTATGCCTTAGCCGATAGTTTCCGCTTTGCAACTCTTCTGCTTGCAAAAAGTCTTGCCAAGTCTATCTCGACTGTTTGCGTGCCTCAAGTTAACGAACTCAATCAATTGACGGACGGGTGACTAATGATGACCAGCCCGTATTCCTTTGGGGCAGGCTGTTAAGGGGTAGGGCGCGTGCGAGGCGCTGTCGCTTGAATCTCTGTCGGGTTTGCCCCATGCACTTTGAATCGCGGCTGCAGCTCATCTCGTGTGTCTTCACACGGCGCGATTGGCTCGTTCCGCTGCGATGAGGGTCTCGAAAAGGAGCATGCTCCAGACCATTTGAGGTTTTGATTAAGGTGCAGCAAGTGTAACCGAGGTGGAGTGCACTGTAAAAGTCCGACGGGCAGACTAACGCAAAGCGGGAGCCATAGACAATATATTGCTATGATTTCGGAAAGTGGTGGTCAGGGTTATGCTTAAGTGAAAGCACAGATTAAGAAGATTAGCATATCCGCGGTTTCCGTGGGCAGCAGTTTGAACTTGGAAGTCAATCGTTATGATTCCGAGGCTCAGACCACCGTCTCCCACCGGCGACCACGAGACAAGCTGTTGACGGTCGCAGAACATGACTCTTGCGCTGTTCGTTTGACGACGTCAGTGATGTCCAGACCGCCAAGACCGCTTGGGCGGGAGATGAAATTCCACACCGGCAGCCGCAGCCGGCGCGGCGTTCAAAACATAGAGAAACTGACAGGTGTCACTCTTCGAGAAGCTTGACGTCCGCGTCTCATCTGAGTCCTCCGGCGGGCGGCCGTCCTGCCAGCCCTACAGACTCAAATCGAAAGACTTTGATCAACCAGGAAAGGAAATGTTTCGGCGACAATTCGATACGCAGCGCACCAAATAGGCAGACGCTGGCAATGAATCTGTGGTAGCGAGCCAGGACCACGGATTACTCCCGGCCTGCCGTGGCGAATCGCCCAACGGTGACATGGACGGACCCGATGGCAAGAGTCTGGAAGCCCTCGATTTCGTCCAAATTGAGGCGTGGAGCTGCCAAGTCGACCTCCCATGACTGGATTATGTAACATCGTGAGATACCATTCAGCAACTATCCCTGTTGGTCCTGCAAAGAAGCAGTTGCGCCAACAACCCCAAAATGTGACGCCGATAGGATTCGAACCTAACTGACACAAGTACTTCTCTCTGCCACACCTGCAGTGTGCTGACCAGTCAGGGATTCGAGAAATTACCAGGTTTCTGGATTTCAGTCCCGCAATTTTATCGCCGTGTTTCACCATCGCTCGCTTTCACCTGCTTTGAAACAACTTCTTTCTCTCCTGGTCTTTTCGTCCCTTCTCTCTGCCCATCTCTCGTCTGGCCTGAAGACCGAGTGCTCCGTGAGTTGGTGTCGGATGATCGACCCGAAAGCACACAACCTTCTTGCTTCCGTGTTTCTTAAGATCGGACCTCTAAGAGTTCATGTTTGGATGGATTCAAATGATGAAATATCAATGCAACGTGAACTTCACCCTCCCCATAAACAATGCCGCACCAATCGACGGCAGATGGATAAGCCTCCTCTAACCCCCTTCACGCTGCATAGGCGCCCTTCCCCGGATTTTCCAAGCCTATTTGTTCGGCGCCAGAACCTGCTTGTCACGCAAAAATTGTCCGCTCAGCCTTGGCGTCATTTATGTCCGGCCACAACGTTCAGGATAGGAAGGCATCCCATCACGCCCCTCTCTGCGCCGTAGGATCTCTTCCCCAACTCGGGCAGCCAACGCCACCCTTACAGCGGTCCTTAATCTATCATCGTCCCATCAGTCTCCGCAGGCTTATTCTCCCGCCAATGAGTTCTGCCGCGACACGAACAATTCTGGCTGCACATGGAGGTTTGGGGAAACGAAGGCGGCAGAAGCAACAAAGCAGCAACGTTGAAGTCTTGGCCAATAATGCCAATACGGCAGATACCCGGGCTAGGGTGATGTGCTCGGTTAGCTCGTGGAGCGGATGGCTCCTTTGGGTCCAGATGAATACGATGAACGAAAAAGATGAGAAAAGGGTTGGCGTCTGTATATATCTCTCTCGGGTCGCACCCCGTCTAGACCTTCCATTCCATATTCTCTCAATTCAACTTCGTTCGGTCCCTAGCACCAACCCCGTTGTACTGTCATTCGTTCCTGACCATCTTCACTTCTTTTCTGTAAATCTTTTTGTTGTTCACTACCTTCACCATGCGTTTCACTACCACTTCCGCCGCCGCGGCCGTCTTGCTTGCGGCTTCCGCCCAGGCTAAGGGCGTCACCAGCGAGACCTCCGACCTTGACGGTTCCGTGTGGCAGGCCATCACTCCCGTTAACGCTCGCAACCCCCTCGAGATGGCCCGCAACCGCCCTACCAAGAGACAGTCCGGCTGGAGCCCCCCCTCTGATATCGCCGCGCCCCTGAAGGAGGTCTGGGACCACTGCAAGAGCACTTACTCCAACTTCTTCGGCTTCAAGAACTACGGATGGGACCAGGTCATCGCCACCAAGGGCACCATCAACGTCTGTGTCCGCTGGGAGTCCAGCGCCTCCGTCACCGAGGCCCAGCGCAAGTCCATCGCCTCTGCCGTGAACACCGCTCACCAGGGCTGGTACAAGTGGCTCTACGGCTACGATAACTTCCCTTACTCCGACATCAAGGTCAACGTTGTCGGCTGGGCTGTCAAGGACAAGAGCCTGCTCCAGGGTTCCACTGATGGCATCGAGGTTTACACTGACACCGATGCCGATGGCATTCCCCAGTGCGCCGAATCTTGCGGCCGCTTCTTCAACCAGGACGGCGACTACAGCAAGTGCGCTGCCGGTGCTGATCGTCACTACGACCAGTCTCTTTGGCTTACCGACGGCATGACTGGTGGTGCTGGTGGTGACTGGGGCCAGCGTATCGGCCGTGAGTACTTCATGGGTGCTCTTACTGGCAACGCCCACATCCTTATGCACGAGGTCGGCCACACCTACGGCCTGGATGACTTCTACGACTGGACCCCTACCGGTGTCACCAGCTTCATCATGAACGCTGGCTCCGCTGCCGAGATCACCGACTTCGACGGCTGGATGCTCCGCAACTGGTGGTACGAGCTCTCCCGTGAGCGCGGCTGGCAATCCGGCACCACCTCCGGCTCCGGCTCCGGCTCCGCCACCACTGCCGCCCCCGTTGCTTCCGCCACCCCCACCAAGAAGGCCATCGTCGTCGAGTCTGCTGCCGCCCAGCCTACTGAGGCTGCCAGCTCCGACTCCTCCGCTGCTGCTGCCGGCCCCTGGGGCCAGTGCGGTGGCTCTGGCTGGACTGGTCCTACCGCGTGCGGCAGCGGATATAAGTGCACCAAGAACAGCGAGTGGTACTCCCAGTGCACCATTGCTTAAACGCATGAACAACAACAATACCCACTTTCGGGCACGAGTATCGGCTCAGAAGAGGCAGTCAGCTGTACATATCGACGCCCATCTCTGACCGTTGCTTCGTCGCCCAGACATCTCGCCCTTAGCGAGGACAACTTCCTGTCTATAACCATTTGACCCTAGCGGTCCTTCCTTCTTCCGTACATAATACCACCACTCTTTGAAGAGTTCAAAAATCGTGTTCCGAGTAAGCGTGACTTCGTCTGCATATGTGATGTGTTAAGGGACTGAGTTCAAAGATGAGCCCTTTGCATGTTGCCATCCATGAACAGCTGCGTCCCGGGTAAGTCTTTGTCGGATGGTGAGTAACTGGAGATCAACGAAGGCGATGATGCTTGGTATGGATGGCAGAGACACCATGTTATGTGCCATTTGTGACTTCAAAACTACTCGGTGTGTCGACTGTCGAGTTGTTAAAGAGGAGAGAATCTACGGAAACAGGTTCGCGGAACGATAGCCATTTATATGCGGTCGTCTTGCAGGCACCTTGATGGGCGCGGCTCCTCACGTGAGATGAGACGCACCAGTCCGCGACTCTTCCCTGCAAGACGATAGACGATCTACAAGTCGATCCAAGAGGCCTGAAGCAGGTGCTAGGGGACTTATCCAGAGGCGAGATGCACATTTCATGCGTGGGCATGGCGTAGTCGCTTGCAGAGGAGGGAGAGACCAGGCGAGATTTCAGACGTCAGTTATGTAGGTAGACAGTGGTGGAGCATCAGTCCTGCAAATACTGAGACTCTGGGTGGGACATCATATGTGTTTTGTGATGGTCTTGTTTTTCAGAAGTCGGGCAAAAAAAAAGGAGAAGAAGCCCGGTGCTGTCGAAATGAAGGCAGTGCTGCTGGCTTGTTGTCGTTGAATAGGTAGTCATAAATTGAAAAGCCCTTGCTCTAAGTGCATATGTGCCAAAAGGACTAGATGTTCCAAGAATAGGAGAAGAGCGAAAGATTATTATAGGTAGATCGCTGGTATCAGCATACACTTTACATTATGTGGTCGACGTCGTGAAAGAGAGCCTCAGTTCAGAGCCTCATGCTATGCGTAACACTTGCAGGCAGCAAGATGCACTAAACTTCAGCTCAAGGTGCATAAGCTAAGCTGGGTTGAGGCTAGGACATGCAGCAGGATTTTCATCAACGATCTCAAACCCAGTCATGTTGCAAGCTGCCTGCCCCAGGTGAAAGCCGTCGAGAGGCTTTGGGAACCGGCGACCGTCGAAATCCGATGTTAGGAATTTAGGAATGCTGCGCTTCCCAGGTTCCTAACGCTGTTCTTGGACCGGACGGCCGACCCCAATTTCGCCTCAGCCAGTGCCGTGGGGGAACCATCCAACCGCTGCAAATCGCCGGCCGGAAACCCCTGACAGAATCAACAGAGGAACTGAAAAACAGCGCATTCCAGGCTCTTTTGCCATTCTCATTACGCACTGGAAACTACCAAAACGAGCTTTGGCCTTTGAACTTGAACTCTCTGCCATGCCTCTGCGGCCGGCGCCGACGTCCGCAGGACACCGGCGGTAGTGTTCCTGTTGGTCAAAATTTTCACCACTGTTCTCTTCCCGCTGAAGAGGGTGCCACCAGCGGTCAGGGCGCCAATGAGCGCTGCTGAAGCCACCACGCCATGCTAAGGATCCCGGCGTGACTCACGGACGACCGCCGGAGATGTTGGCCGGCGGGGCAAGCAAGGGCGTGGAAGGCAAGCTTGTGTCCAGGGGCACTGAATGCTGTTGGACTTCTTAAAGAAGTCCGCCTACCGATCGCGCAAGACAGACTTGGATCACGTCTTGGATCGTCACACCACAACTCACCTTTCAGTATAAGACCGTTGGGGGCCCTCTCGGGAAACCCTTTCACTAGGATGTTTTCAGAGACTCGGAATTGAGAAGTAGGTATATTGGTCAGCTCGCTGACAAAAGCCGGGTATTATTATCTACCACTGTGTGGTTCTTTCTCTTATTTCTGACGCAACAGCGCCTCATCAACATCGTACACATCTTTCATCTTTTTCTTTAACTCATTTTTTTCACTCATTGACGACGATGGCCAGCAAAGATGCCGCGCCTCACACCACCGGCCCATTCCGGCTCGCACCTTAGACCAGGTTGGTCGTCTGGTGGGTGATGACAAGACCGGCGACGGCGGCAGAAGTCAAGGTCGACATGACACCGGAGATCAGGGCAGAGATGGCCATGGCACTGACATCACCACCACGGCTGGGAGCAAGCTGGCCCAGAATACCGATCTGGATACCCAGGGAGCCAATGTTTCCGAAACCGCAGAGGGCGTAGGTGGCAATGAGCTGAGAGCGGGGAGAGAGGTCGTTGTAGGGAGCCTCCTTCATCGCGGAGAAAGCAACGTACTCGTTCTGTGAAAAAAGAGATCAGTACCTGAAAAAAAAAAAGTGAGAACGTCAGTCTTGGGGATTTCACTTACAGCGATGACCTTCATGGCGATCAGGCGGGCGACCTTGAGAAGATCGCCGTTGCGAGGAACACCCAAGAGGAAAGCAACGGGGTAGAAGATGTAGCCGGTGATGAGGTTGAGGGTAAGAGGGTCGTTGATGTTGAGGTAACGTCCCCACCAGCTCAGCAGACCGTCGATGAGACCAATGAAGGCCAGAATGCACAGAATCGAGGCAACAATGGTACCGGCGATCTTGATACCGAGCCAGGCACCGTTGGCAAAGGCGTGGATGGCGTTCTTGGCCTCGTGCTCGTCGTCATCGGGAATCACGACCTTTCCGGCGGTCAAGGTCTCCTCGTTCTCGGGGTAGCGAAGCTTGGAGATGGCGATGGAGGCGGGGATGGACATGACACAGGACGACACCATAGCCTGAGCGTTGAGACCCAGGTTGATGTAAGCGACGAGAGTGGAACCAGAGATGGTGGCGAAACCGCAAGTCATGATCTGGTGAATCTCGGCCTTGGTCATGTGGGGGACGAAAGGACGGACCAACATGGCGGACTCGCCCTGGCCGATGAAAGGAGTAGCAGCAGCGACGACAGCCTCGGCACCGGACACGTGCAGAGCCCAGAAGACGAAGGTAGCGAACTTGCCGATGAACCACTGCAGGAAACCAATGTAGTAGAGGACCTGGACAATGGCGACGAAGAAGATAATGGGGGGGATGACACCGCTGATGAACCAGTGGAGGTCAATGACGCTGTCGGCAGTCAGGAAAGCAGTTCCCTGGTTGGCGAAACCGAGCAAGTCACCGGCACGGTCCGCGATGAACTTGAAGATGTCGTAGCCAACGCCAGTGCGGAGCACGAAAAGCGCAATAATGTACTGCGACAGCATGCCGCCAATAACCGGGCGCCAGTTGACGCGCTTACGGTTGGCGGAGGTGGCCCAGAAGCAGAACAGGATGACGATCAGACCGAAGATGGAAACGGCACGGTTCTCGCGCGTGTTATCGGCAGACTCCTCGGAGACGAAAGAGCCAACAAGAATGACGGCAATGGTCACAGCGGCGCCGGCGAGAGTGCGGAACTTCTCGGGGATGACGTTGTGGACGTAGACAGCCGAATGTTGCCAGACGAACTTGATGGGGCGCGAGACGTAGGTGCTGGGGATGTAGAAGAAGAGCAGACGAAGCATGATACCGAGCCAGACGAGGAAAGGCACAACCCAGTTCTTGTCGTGGCGGTGCAGGACGAGCGAGGCAATCCACCAGCCGGTGAACAGGCAGAAGATGAACAGGTGGATAATCCACTTGTTCTTCTTCATGAAGACGCGAACTCTGGAAGGCTTCTGAGTACCCTCCTGCTCAGAGGGCGTCATGACACCACCCTTCTCGCCATCGTAGTCGGGGGGGCCGCTCAGCTTGTCCGGGTTGCCCTTCTCGATGTCGTGCGGCTCACTGTGCTCGTGAAGGTGGCTCTGGTGGGGGACGGTCGACTCGCCGGTGCGGGTGTAGACGACATTGTCGTGGTGGCCCTTGGCATCAACGCGGTCGGAGTGGTGAAGGTGGTGATGCTGGTGCTGGTTGGAGATTTCCAGCGCCGGGTCCGAACTGCGACGGGTCGGGGTGACGGCCGGGCTGTTGCTGTCGGAGGCGGTCTTGTTGACCTCGGTGACCTGGGAAGCCATGGCTGCGGAATAGGGTTTCGGGTCGCACCGGTGGCTTTGACGAGAGACAGGACGGAGGGGGAATAGCTTGGCTTACTCGGAAAAAAATCAAGAGAAATTTTTCAACGAGTATCGGTAGTGGCAGAGGGTGGTGGACCACGGGCTAGCACAGTTGAGGGCTTGCCTGGGTATTGTTGAAGAGAAACTCGACCACCGATTAGACGGCTCTGCTCATGAAGAGGCGGAGAGGGGCACTGGAGAGCTTGCTGCACGAAACAGACGAGAACCACGAGACAAGACCCTGGATTGACGCGTCCTGAGGGGAAGCCCTTTTTAAAAATTCCCAGTGCGATGATCAAGGAATCCGAGAGTAGTGCCGAGGCTAGGCTAGGACGCAACGATCCTCAACTTACTACGGAGTGCTACGGTAGCTTATCAGCAACCCGGGAGCCAGGCCCAGGCCGGGCAGGCATTTGGGAGTGTGGGATGGGGATGGACGAGCAAGGATCCATTGGAGTTCGCCGCCATTTGATCGAGCTGCGCGCGCAGCGGCAGGACGATGCAATGCAGGCCGCTCACTCGTCGCCCTCTTGCTGCCGCGTCGGTCGCTTGCCCGCCTGGGTGTGGAGGAAGGGAACAGCCCTCATGTGGTTCGGTGCCCATTTCGGTGGATTGACCCAGATTCTGAAGAGCGCGCAGCCAACGAGGGATGCGGGTTGGATGGGCGACAGGGTTGACGGGTGTGGGATTGACAAACAATGGTGGTACAAGAGATACAAGACGGCCAGGGTAGCTAGGGAGAAATGGAGGTCGAGGAGGGGACTTTCAGTCATGGTAAGACGATATCTCGGAGGGGGGATTGCCACCATCGGTCATGTTTTTCAATTCTTGTCAAACGATTCCCCTCTTCATTCCCAAGTTGCCAAGTCTCTTTGACGCTGTTGAGAGTCTTCCTGTTCTTCATCTGTTGCGAAGAGCTATGTCTACCTTATTCAGAGAACGGCTTCATCCACAGTGGTGTTCCTCCCGCTGAATCAGTCGCGATTAGAGATGCCAGGTCCAACAAAAGTTTTGCGCCGGACCCCAGGACTCAGGTCCCTCGACCGCGATAAGGATCGAATTTTTTATTGCAGCGTGCGGGTGGCATGACAAGGATTGTGGGAGGACCGAACACTAGCACAGACTTCGCGCAGACCCGGACCAAGCCAACTAGCTCTGCAATGTGAGTGGCAAAGCCAACGGCGCGCTTCCGCTTCTGGAAGGTTGATGGAACGATGGAGACGCGCAGTGGGGTCAACTGAGATTGGAGAGACGAGACTGGCCGTTGGAAGGCTGGGCGAGCAGGCCGGCTAGCAAAAGGGCAGGGCTAGTTTGTGGTGCCGGGTTCGTTTGTATTTGTCTCTGCCCGGCGTTGGATTGGACTGCCTTGGGGACGACAAGAGATGCTGTATCCAGTCGGACGACACGCACGAATCATGGTTCCGGGTCTGCTTCTGTCTTCGGTGACCGGGTGAACCAGCTCATCATCGTCGTCTCACAGACAGGAAGAGAGACAGAAAGAAAGATACACACTCACACACACACACCACAACCAGCTTGGCTTCCGGGGCCGCCAATGACCGTGTGGCAATGGCGGCCGGGGACGGCGTCGGGCAACGATGATTGAAAGCCTCCTGATAGGCTCAACACCGGCCTTGTCCTGTACGATGAAGGTGTGGCAGATCCTTCCGCTCTCCTGGGCGCGACTAAACATTCTGATGGCTGCTAGGGGCCGAAACCCCAAGACACGCCAGTGCATTGCGACCCCCAAACCGCTGCTAGAGCACGGAGGCATGCGGAGAATTGGGACTGGTTGGAGATAGGTGCTTCAGCCGCCCCGGCGCCACAAACGCCATGGATCGAGGGGAAGGGAGGGGAGAACAAGACGTCGCGGATGCTGATATGGGTTGTCTGAGTCTCGTTCAATGTCAGTTGCTCATCTGCTGTTCTGGCCACCATCTGCTCGCATCCTTCCCCGATTGTCTGTTCTGTCTACGAACGTGCTTCTTCAGACATACGGAGCACTATCCATACTATCTGAGCACAGCTACCTTAAGCAGGACATGTTCCGCGAAGCTTACGGGGGTCTCACGCCCAGCATGTGGCGGCTGATAGCCAGCGGAAGGGGTGGTGAGATCGGCGATAAGAGGTCCTTGGGCCCTGTAATATCAAATTGTAGGTACGCAGTACAGACCGAAGCTGCCTGAACCTGCGAGTGACTCGTAACTCGGGGCACCCCGTCCGGTGTCAAGCTGGCATTGAGACGAGATGAACGCTTTAGATTAGCGAACAGTCGCCGTCATCAATCACTCAGCGCAAGCGACGCCAATCCCAGGGAGTGTCCGGGCAACGCTTGACAACTGAACCTCCGCGAGTCCTTGTCTCATTTGCAGTTCACGATGATAACAGCCACTATCCCTCCCCTTAGCACCATCCTTATCCCCTCCTTTTGGCTTGGGCTGCTCCGTCGGCTGGGGCCGAGAACATAAGCATGAACGGGGGTTCACCAGAGACTATCAGTTGTCACGCATCTTTCTAGCAGGCTATCCAAGAGAGGAACGGACATTGAAGCAGAAGCACCAACAGAGGCACCTTGCTGCATCTGCCATCCGCAATCCCAGCATTTCCAGCTGCCACCTCCCCAACCCGGCCCTAGGAACTCGCGCTAGGATGCCATACGCGCAGGATACAGGACAGACTGACGCGCAAAAGGTGTGGCAGGCCCCACGCCACCCCGGGGAAGCGATCAGTGCTAAGGTTCCCGAGCTTTTGACAAGTCGCGACTTGCGTCGTATCTCTGCCCAATTCAGTCAATGACCGCGTGCGCTTACAGCCTACAGATTGGCTAGAGACAAAAGTGCCATGCCTTTCCCACACTCCCCCCAGGTATCGCTGCATTTCAGCTTCGGCCGGCTCCGCTTCTTGGACGGGTCCGTTGGTGAGCCCCAGCGTAAAACCGCTGCGTAATTGAAGGCACGTGAAGGGATCAGGGTGATAAGCTCTAGGTGAGCTCCGATACTCTGTTCCGGGTCCTCGATGGTCTCCGTCGGTCTCCGGTGAACATCGTCAAGCATTTGTCGAATCCGCGCGCGCAACAGCCACACATCTGGTTCTAGATGTGGAAGCTTTCGTATCTAATGCTCCAAATGGATCGCAATTGGATTTACTGTCCAGACAATAGTCGCAGCCGAGTGAATCGGACAGGCCCTCAACAAAACAGCATTTCTTGGAAGGACTGATAAGCCGGTTCATTCGGATGACAGCGTCGCGGATCCAGAGACGCTACCACGTGTGTGGTATCCGCCCCCAGATCCAGCAGGACGGCTGGGTGCCAGCGGTTTTGCCCATCTTCTCGGCCGGCTGGGCGACTCCGCTTGCCGGCGTCGCGGCGGCAGCTCGCGGATGCACTTGTTTGAGCGTGGTGGTCCTGGTTCCCGGATGCACGTCTCTCTCACCCTCGTTTTCACAAATGAACCCTACCGCGGAAGATAACCTAATCGTTCGTCAGCAGTTTTTCTCCAAGCAGGCAACATTGATCTTCATATGCCACGTGCTATTTGTCTTACTCCTGCAAGATGCCAATCTGGAGAACCCGCTTCTCACAACTATTGATAATTGATAAGATGCGACCGCCGGCTTGGTTGAAGCACTGTTGCGCATGGTCTTGCATGGCAGCAAACTCGACAAAATGGCAGCGAACCGCATTCCATTTGCACACTCACCGCGCACAACCCATCTAATTTCTCATGGGACCGGCAAGCACGAGAACGGGCCAATTAAACAGCGCTAATTAGCTGCATCCTTTGCCGTATCTTGCCCCCTTGCCATGGCGGGTGGTAAGATACGTCGAAAAGTTGTGATTGGGTTCCAAATGTCGGAATCAAATCAAATGAATCAGAAGTAAATGGGGTTTTTTTTTCCAATGATTATGCTATCGTTAAGGATCAACTGTGCCAGGCTCAAGATAAGGAAAATCAAGCAGAGGACTTGACCATAGCCTTCCACATGTTTAGAACGTGTAAAGCTAAGTATCTGCGTAAGGCGTTCAAACGAGTATATGTTACCCGATCTCGTGCATGAAAGTCGGCCTAACGATCAACTCGGCGAACTGATTGATAAAGACGGACACATCATTCACACGTTTTGCAATCCTTCGCAATCATGGCAACACAAGCGTGGGAAATACGCCTTGGAAACTGCTCCCACACATGCTCAGATATCAAGCTACATCAGCCGAACTCAAGCGCCCTTAGATCAATGATTCTTTATAAAGCGTCGTTCATTTCAGTAAATGTATCGTGTCAACTCCTACTCGGGACGAACATCCCGCAACGTGGGTATCAAATATTCTCAGCAACAGCACGCTCGCTCTTCTCCTCGACCTCCGTCTTGTAGCTCTTGAAGTCGCGTGCAGGAACCTTCTTCATAAACATCTCGTCAAGCTCCTCGTAAGACCTGCCGGCAACCTCAGGCTGATACAAGAAGAGGTAAACTGTGGACAGAATGGAGAAGGCTCCAAAAATGAAGGCAACCTTCGCCTGCAAGTTCGCTTGGTCAGGGTTGAAACTGGTATTCATGTTAGTACTCGTCCTTAACAAAATTGTCTTGCAGGTCCACTTACAGGAAGGGAATGACGAAAGCCCACATGGTCTAGAATCATCACTGTTAGTCAAGGCCAATTGAAGAAGGTCCAGAGGAAAACACTTACGAAGAGAGCATTCTGAAGAGCCAAGGCCATAGAGGCAGTCTTAGCACGAAGTCGAGATGTGGCAACCTCGGTCAACAAAGAGTAGGCAGTCGCGCCAATGGTGACGTTGTAGAAGAAGCAGTAGATCAGGAGTAGCGCGACTGTTCCCTTCACAGCACCAGGAGTTCCAGCGACGGCAAGGCCACCAGTAATCATGAGGAGGGTCGTGAGGATGCACATGCCGTAGAGCGTCAGCCCCCGACGGCCGACCCTGTCGATGAGGAACCAGGAAACAACGTTGCCAAGCATCGAAATTACTTGCTGGATAATGGCCAAGACAAAGCTCTCCTGGGTGCTGTATCCAGCCAGTTGTTGGTAGTACGTGCTGTAGGCTGACACGAAGTAGACACCGCATAGGGCCTGGATACTCAGGGGCATAACAGAGATGATGGTGCGACGCAAGTTCGACTTGCGGAAACACTCGGCATAGCTGGCACCCTCAGTCTCCTTGCGCACCTCGGCCAAAGTGGTCGTGATAATCGAGAGACGTTTCTCGGCCTGTACTGCGTCGTAGCCAAGACGGCTCAGGGACTTCGCAGCTTTCTGAATCTTGCCCTTGTTCACCAGCCACCACGGCGACTCCGGCATGAAGGCCAATACGAGAATTCCCAAGCCGCTCACACCATATTGGGAAACGAAGATAGCCCGATAGGCCCAGCGGTCGTTGCGAGCACCTGTCGCGTTGACAATGAGGGAGACGATGAAAGGACCGATTGTGAAAGCGATGGCGGCGGCGGCGGTCAGGATACCACGAAGAGCCAGAGGCGCAATCTCGCCGATGTACGTCATGCTGACAGTAATGAAGGCGCCAATGGGGAAACCTGCGATGAACTTTCCGGCGAAGAACATTTCATTGGTCGTGCTGGTAGTCTCGAGCGTGATTCCGACGAAGATGAAAATATAGCTGATGAAGTACGTCCACTTTCGACCGATGATATCGGTGATATAGCCAGCACCGATGGACCCAATAACTGCACTGTGAAGGACATTGTCAGCAGTTGATGTATCATAATCGTGTATTGGCGTCACTCACGATGCCACGGGAGCTCCGCTGTAGGCAGATTGCCACTTCGCGGGAAGTACGTAGTCGCCATTGAATTCATTGCCGAAATCTTTCCGGAATTCTGGGATACTCAGAATGCTGCCGCCCGCCTGATTGTCGAAACTGGTGAGGATAAGAACGTAGATGGCGTAGACACACCACAGAAACGCCCAAGGCTGATTCTTGATGGCCTGCAAAGGAGTTTCCACGTGATCCTCGGCGGTGGCAGCGTGGCCAATTTCTTCGACATGCTCGCCCTTGGCCGCGGCGATATCGTCCTTTTCGGCAACAATGGGCGTCTTCGACGCTTCAAGGTTGTGTTCGGCCATGGCTGGCTAAGGTAATTGGTGCGGTGATTCCCCGGGAAAAGAAGTTTGAACTGCTGAAGGATTCTGGGGTTGGCCCCGACGATCTGGGGAAGCTGAGGAGTCGCGTCTGGGGAACTGGGTCCGAAGTTACGGTTTTCCGGGAATGGCCCCGGTTCTTATTCTCAGGAACGATTTGCAACTGGATCTCGACGAGGAAATCGTAGGCACTTCCTCGGAGCAAAGTCGTTCGAATGATGGGCCGAACAGAGCCCATTGTCTGGGGCCCTTTCTCGAAAGAATACTTCAGCCCGAGCCCTGGACCGAGCGTGAACGCCATCCAGCTCAAGAGTGGCCTCAATACCCAACCAGATGGCTGATTTCCTGCGGGGGAGGGGCCGGTTGCTGCCCATGTCGGACTGTGTTCGCATGATGCCAGTGCGTTTCAGTGATGGCGCGGAATTATGGCCGGCAATGTGTTTACCAAGGAAGAGAGTCAACGACATGCCTGGTAGTTGGGTGACTGAGTCAGTATCTCTTCCGAAGAAAAGCCTTGGGACTTGTGGTTGGCTATCTTTTGATGATGTCTAACCTTTTTAGGGGTGTTGTGAGGATCCTTGAGATGAACTTGGCCGTGGCCCTGGTCGTCAACAGCGGGAAGGCCTGGACAAGACGTGTCAGTGACCCGTCTTCTCGGTCCTAATCTGGGGACCCCACAGTAGCGTGCAATTGCCGATGGGTCCTTGTGGAGAATACCACGAGGGACGCGGGGTTCGACCCGGAAAGTTGGCTGTTGTTTATGTTACCTTGGTAAGTCGCCGCTGAAGAACGAAAAGAGCGGTTGTTTAGGGTCAGCTTTCTGAACGCGCTCGTGGCACGTACAAGAGCCTGGATCGCGAGTTGAAGACATTTGGTGCCAAACCGAAGACAAGTTAAGCGCAGTGAAACACAGGTGCAGACAATTCATAGCAACCGACGATGGCTGGGAAGCCAATGGTGTGACGGCAGCTCGGCATCATGCTAATGTCCAAGGACCCTCTTTCATCTCAAGACCGGCTTCGATCTAATGACCACGCCAAGGAGAAAATTTGACCAAAAAACCTGAGCTAATTCTGTCAAAAGCTCAAAATAACCTAGTCTAACCGCGACTTCACCGCAGTTTTACCGCAGTTGAACCCTTGGTTGTCCGCGTGATCGATGTTCCAGACTCGGCTTGATTCAGGATGCCCGAGGTCACCGCATTCTTCCCCGCAAACCGCGACTAGGATCTCCCACGCCGACATCGCGATGACGAGGCGGGCCCAATTGAGCAATCGGAAGCGGCAGCCACACTTTTTGCGTTGCCGAGCAAGTGGGTTCGATTGCCTTTCTCGGGAGGATGTCACACCGAAGCGTTTACGAATGCTGTTTGTGATCGTGGCGTGTCAAAAACAGCTTTAACCAGCTTCAACCCATGCTTTCAGCTGCAATTCCAGACCACATAGACGGGTTTGTCAACCAAACCAGGACTTCCAGCACGCCATTCCTTGTCAAGCTAAAATAGTACAACATTCAAACATCAGACCATCATGTCTGATGCACCCGAGGATATGGTCGAGAGCGTTCTCCCGACGAGATGGAACCGAGACTTCGAGAAGGTCGCCAATGACCTCTACCCCGAATTGCACAGATGGGCGCGCACACCTCAGCGAGTCATCAAGTTCGACAAAGACGACAGCCAGTACTTTGGTGTTTGTGCTGCGCCGGCGGGATGCTCTATCGACCAACTTCCGTCAAAGGCCTGGGGAAAGGGAGGTGATTTCATTCTCGACTTCGGCGTCCACATGGTGGGATATGTATCGTTTCGTCTCGAGTCCCGAGGATCGCACATGGACGCCCCTTGCAGGTTGCGCCTCACCTTTGGCGAGTCTCCATTAGACGTGACCTTGGGCATGGACAACGTCAAGACTTGGATCAGTACCAGCTGGCTCCCGGACGAGGTCATCAACATCGACATGTGCCCTGAGCTAGTCACATTGCGCCGCCGGTACTCCTTCCGGTTTCTTCGAGTCGAAGTCATCGACACATCACCCAAGTTCAAAGTTGTCTTTTCGGATATCAAGTGCGAGTGCGTGAGCGCCATCAGCCAGTCGCATCCACTGGAGGCGCTGGAGTTTGGTGATGAGCTTCTCCAGAAGATCGACCATGTCAGCATCTCAACCTTGAGAGACTGCATGCAGACAGTCTTCGAAGATGGTCCTCGCCGCGACCGCCGACTATGGAGCGGGGACCTACGCTTGCAAGCTCTCGCAAACTACAGCACTTTCAAAGACTTCAACCTCGTCAAGCGCTGCATCTTCCAGTTTGCAGCCGTGGTTCGCGTAGATGACTCGGTGCCTGCATGCATCTTTGAGCAGCCGCAACTGACGCCTTCATCGGACTACATCGTCGACTACGACGCTCTATTCGCGGCCATCGTCAATGACTATGTGGTGGCATCGGGTGACACCGCTGCCGGCCACGACCTCTGGCCGACCGTGCTTGGATGCGTCAAACGAGCAATTTCACACCTGGACCCTGATACTCATGCCTTCGATGAAACAAAGGGTGAGGGATGGAAATTCCTCGATTGGCAGCCCGGCTTGGAACACAGCGCGGGCGAACATGGTGTCCTCCTGTACTGCCTCAAAGCGGCGAATGCCCTGGCCAAAATCCTCGGCAAAGAAGCCCCTTTTGTGGATCTCGTGGCTCAAATGACCGAAGCAGCGAAGGCCTTCCTCTCACCAGAAAGCGTCTTCGTATCTGGCCCCAAGGGTCAGGTGAGCTATGCCTCAGCATCATGGCTGGTCCTGGCCGAGGCCTTCCCGAAGGATGTAGCGCAGACTGCGCTGCTCAATACCCTCTCTCATCCTGAAGCTCTCAAGCCTCTCACGCCCTATCTGTGGCATCACGTATGCGATGCTCTTGCAACCGTGGGATGTTATGACAAGTGCATCGAGATTATGACGGAGTATTGGGGAGGAATGGTTAAGGCTGGCGCGGATACGTTTTGGGAATGTTACAACCCGGCGGACCCAAAGGCGAGTCCGTATGGCGATGTTCGAAATAACAGTTTCTGCCATGCCTGGAGTTGTACCCCTACATACCTGCTGAGAGGGAAGTTGAAAGATTTCGTGGGGGTGAAGGGGACGATCCCAGTTACCATGGGTGGCCTAGATGATACTTGGGTTCAGTCTCAAGTCGGCTGCTAGACACCCTTTGAAGCTACTTTGGACGGTTGATGATTCATCACGGGGCTGTGAACGGAAAAACAATCATAGACGATAGATCTGCGGAGAACATTATGATCATTTCCCGAATGATATGTGCAGCTTGGCTTTTCCAATAAAGTATGTACAGGAAAATATGATCAGCTCAACAGGTGAGCAGTGTGACTGGTGTATGTTCTGGCGACCTCGCTTAGGCAGAGCCCAGCAGAGCGGTCTTGGGCTTCTGGCCAGGGAAGAAGGTGGTGGGCAGAGCAGGGATGTCGATGGAGGTAGAGAGACCAAGACCGGCGGTGATCTGGCCAGGCATGGTGGTGGCCTCGTAGTTGGCAACAGTCTTGGTGGTAGCGGTGCTAGTGTAAGTACCGGAGCCGGTGCGCAGGCAGTGCCCAGAGCCGAAGGCGTTTTCGCACTTGTCGACAATGGACGAGCCAGCGTCGGTCCAGATGTTGATGCTGGAGACGTCAATGTTCTCGCAGGGGACGGCAGCAGCGCAAAGGACGACAACGGGGCCGCGAGAAGCACCGTTGGCAGCAGTACCCTTCCAGTTGGAGAAGGTCAGGTTCTTGTACTCGACACCGCTACCCGAGACCTTGCTCTGTCCGGCCCAGGCAGAGTCGATCTTGAGAGAGTAGGCGTTGCCGTGACCGATGAAGTTCTCGAAGCGAGAGTTCTGGAAAACACCGTCACCACCGTTGTTCTTGATCATCATCATCTGGTTGGAGTTGACGGTGTAGACGTTGCGGTAGGTGATGTCGGAGATGGCGGTGTCGGCGCCGAGGGAGCCGATAGCACAGCCGCCAGACCAGTTGCAGAAGATGTCCTCAATAAGAATGTGGCTGGACTTGTTCTTGACAGTGACGCTGAAGACTTGTTAGCCATAGTTCTGCCCATGCAAAGCAGCTACAGAGCCTAGAGATCCGGTCCTGTCTGGCCGCGTGCGACGGGGCACCGCGAAACAGCTATTGGGTTCGACCCAACCTGGCTCACAAAGCAGGAAAATATCAACTTACCACTCATCCTTGTTGGTAACCTCGACGTCGTGAACGTGGACGTTGGTGCAGGCCATCAAGTCGAGGCCGTCAAGGCCACCCTCGTTTCCTCCGCGGATGATCATGTTGTAGACCTCGCCGTTGGTGCAGGAGTCCAAGATGATGTGGAAAGCAGGAGAGTCAACGAGAGCAATGTCGTGCACGCTGAAGTCGGTGACGGACACGAATCGCAGGAGACGGGGTCTGCAGGATCATGGTTAGAATTGCATAAACGTCTGTTGTAGAATCATGAGTCTCACCCATAGACACCCTTGCCCTCTGGACCTTTGTTAGCATCGCCACTTACGTGAATGCAGAATGTTGACGACTTACGCTTGTGGAACTCGTAGCCATAGCCCTGCATGGCACCCTTGGAGTTGCCGCTGTAGAACTCGACGTCGGTGGACTTCTGAACAATAATCATGTGGCCACCTGCAGTGCCGGTGCGGTAGATGGTACCCTCGAGGTTGATCGAGACGCCAGAACCGCCGGAGAGCGTCTGCCAAGTGCTCATGCCCCATTCTCCGGACGGAATCAGGACCTCTCCGCCGGTCTTGCAGGCATCCCAGGCAGCCTTGAGCGCGGCGCCGATGTCACCAGTGGCACCGGTCTTGGCACCGTAGCTGGTGATGTTGCATGTCTTCTTGGCCGCCTTGGCTTCACGAGTGGTGGTCGGTCCGACGGTACCGGAGAGCTCGGCGGCGGCCCATCCCGGGAGAATAGCGCCCAGCGCAAGGAGTGAAAGGGAAGCGAACTTCATGTTGGATATTGTGAACGAATGAACGACTAACAGTCAAAAAAACGAGAGACACGGAATGGGAAAGGGAGTGACAAGAACAGCAAAACAGGCGACGACTATCTCCGAGAGGGACTCTTCAGGATGATAAATATGGAAATGCATCCTCCTCTTCCTCCTTTTCCCCCTCCTCGAACCCGTCCAGCAGACCACCGATCTTAGCTCATTCTCTTCCAGAATCCGCGCCGCGTCCCATTTCCGCCCACAGTCCCCACGATCCGACCATCGCTTGTGGGAAATTGAACGGAGAGCGGTGTTGAAACTCGCACGCTGACCACAAATGGCACAAACTGGTCTACAGCCGGGATTCTAGCGCCGTGTTAATTAAACCAACAACACAGACAGTGGGCATGCTGCGCGCTCGCCTGCCCAAATGCCGTCCCAAACGGGGGCTACAGGTATGGAATAGAGTAATGAGTGGCGCTATCGGAGCCTGGCCACCAGGCGATTTTCGTCATCCTGGCTCCCTTGTCAGGGGTGTTGCCTGCCAAGTGACTTAACATCAGCATCCCTTCTCAGCAGCACGCCTTGTAATTCGCGAGTTCAATCTTTCCACGAACGACTCGTTGGAAAGTTTGCAGGGGCCTGCTGGGGAGGGTTGGTGAAACGAAAAGAAACGATGCCGATGAGCCGCGTCATTGTTGCAGTTCGTCCCGTCTTGGTCAAACAAAAACCCATTTGTTTGGCACACGCTGTCGAAATCATCGGCCACGGAAAGATTAAAGAGGAGATCAAGTCGCCATTTTCAATTTCTTGTCTGTCAATCCATCACTCTACCCAGCGACACCCCGACTATTTGGAGATCACGGCATTGTAGACGATGCCGACCGGTTCAAGCAGATTATCTGACCGGTGTCATGTCCCAACAGAAGAACGGCATCCCACTGCCGGCAGCCTACCCCTGACGGTAGTCTAGCTCCTCGACTAAATTGCGATATGGTATCATCAAACACACGCACTTTACGGCGGCCTTCTGCTTCCGGACGAGACAAGCTTCTAGCTGCCGTCCTCCCGGGACCGTCGCCAAGCACCGTGCCGTCACGGCGAGGGCCCGTTGGTCCAGGCGGAGGAGGGGAGGCATTTCGGACAGATCAAGATCCAGGATCGGTGGTTGATGGAGCCCTTAGGAATCGGGGGAAATTCTCCGTTCATCATGCAGCCATTTTTTCGGATGCGCACGACTCCATCGTGGAACCCATTTAAGGAGTACTGGATCAAAACCCCCGCACGAGGCCTCGTACTATGTAGTTGAAGATTATCATTGAAATTAAAGTCTGGTCTCCATCGGCGCTGACTCGTAGTAGCCGATGACCACAGAACGACACGCCAACATGTTGTGCTCGTACGACGCTGCAACGTGTCGGAGCTGATAACCAACTAATTAATATTGTGCACGCTCCAGTACCTTTGTTTTATGCCTGGCACGAGCGCGTCGCACAGCCCACTCTGCGGTTGAAGCATGAGAGACGGGACACATGAGGGCTCACGACTCGTCGTCATACTGCTCGTCGGCCGCATTCAGCTTGCATCCTGCGAATAGCAGTCTCATTATGAGAATGAATGAAGCCTATTTCGAGAATGAAAAGGCCCCGCGATATAGTTAAGGGGTCATAGGCAACGCACGATAGCCCCAATTGAATAAGCCTCCACCACGCTTCATCAGTATCTGACCACAGCCGTTGGGTAGCCTACCACTAAGATCTCGATAAGCTGCAGCTCCCCTCATGATTTTTGTTGCCAAGAATAAGCTTACCATCCTTCCACTGCAGCTTCCGGCAGGCGACCAGCCACGAGGCTCGGAATCAGAGCCCGGGTACTTCTCCAGTCTGTGGCGTCTGACAGCGAGACTGCGCCGCCGCCTCCGACTCGTTCGATTTCTTCCTGTAGACCTAATGCAGTCTGGTCACCAAGGCTCTACGTCAGTCCTTCCTGCGTCTCAGCCCCAGAAACTCAGCCAGAACCTGCACCTCAGCCCAGCTACGCTTATCGCGCTTGTTTAATCAGAGCTGATACGCCTTGCGCGCAGCTGTTCGCGAGTTCCCAAGCTTCCAATTGGTCTCGTCTAGTCCGGAGGGAACGACCGAGAGAGACAACAGAGTATGCAGGTCATGCAGCAACCCCATTATTAGCCTACTGCCGACGCGCATATTGTACGGTTGTTCATCAGCCTCCACGGAGGATGCCGGCATTATGAGTTCCGGCGGGGGAAGTGTGGTTTCCGCAGTCAGACACAGTTCCTCGAGGCATGTTGGCTTACACTAGATCACAGCCCCAGGATAGAAGGCCTCACGGCCATAGCCCGCCACAGACAAATGTGCTGTCGCCTCAACGCGGCTTGCTGTCTGCAGTGTGGCCTTCCCCAGAGTAGTCGGGTCTAGGAATACACGGAGAATAGTTTCCGAATATGAAATCCTACTCCTCTTTCTAAGATGGAGTTTATAAAATGATCACGTCTTCTCCATCATGTTCCTTTCTTCTCTTCTCATCATCAACACAGCAACTCCAAACAACTCAACAACATCACCGATTTTCCTTTTCTCTTCTCCTTTGTGATTTCCTTATTTCCTTTGTGGATTTATCTCTTTTTTTTTAAAAAAAAACTCGTACAAACACCTGCGTATTCTCTTCACAGACTTAACTAGTCGAAACCTGCTTGATCTACTATCCATATCAACATCCTCACTATGCATTCCTCCATCTTCTTTACCGTCTTCGCCGGCATCATCGGTATCACTACGGCATCTCCTGCCGAGTCAAACACTGATCCTACCGTCTGCGCTCCGGGCACCGGTTTCTTCCAATCCTGCAGCAATGGCTTCAGGGGCTGCTGCAAAGCCGACGCTTGCACCATTGGATACTGCCCGGACGAAACCGTCACCTCATCCAAGGCTGCCATTGTCACGGTGACCCCCGTTCCCGAACACAAGGCTCACTGGCAGCCCGAGACCGTCTCCGATCCGACTGTTTGCAAGCCCGGCACTGGTTTCTTTCAGTCTTGCTCAAACGGCTTCAGAGGCTGTTGTAAGGAGGATGCCTGCACTTTGGGCTACTGCCCTCCTGCCTCTGAGAAGCGCGATGAGACTGTCTGCCCTCCCAACACCGGCTTCTTCCAATCTTGCGCCAACGGTTTCCGCGGCTGCTGCAAGGGCGACGCCTGCACTCTCGGGTACTGCCCCGATGTCCCTGCCACCATTATCAAGCGTGATGATCCGACAGTCTGCGCTCCCGGCACTGGTTTCTTCCAGTCTTGCTCGAATGGCTTCCGTGGATGCTGCAAGTCCGATGCCTGCACTCTTGGATACTGTCCTTCCACCACTGAGAAACGCCAAGACCCAACTGTCTGCGCTCCAGGTACTGGTTTCTTCCAATCCTGCTCCAACGGTTTCCGCGGCTGCTGCAAGGCCGATGCTTGCACTCTCGGATACTGCCCCTCCACCACCGAGAAGCGTCAGGACCCAACTGTTTGCGCTCCCGGCACTGGCTTCTTCCAATCTTGCAGCAACGGTTTCCGTGGATGCTGCAAGGCTGATGCTTGCACCATTGGCTACTGCCCTGACCTGAAGGTTCGCGAGCCTGCCGTCAAGCGCGATGAGACCGTCTGCGCCCCTGGCACTGGCTTCTTCCAGTCTTGCAGCAACGGCTTCCGTGGATGCTGCAAGCAAGATGCATGCACAATCGGCTACTGCCCGGATGTCAAGAGCTTCAAGACCGTCACGATCGCCCCCAAGACTACGCCTACTCCTACCCCTGAGGCCAACCACGAGTGGCACGCAGAGCCCAAGAACACCGACCCAACTGTGTGTGCCCCTGGAACTGGCTTCTTCCAATCTTGCAGCAATGGCTTCCGTGGATGCTGCAAGGCTGACGCCTGCACCATCGGTTACTGCCCTTCCAACTAAGCACGTTCATGATCGAAGGGTTGTGGCATAGACGGTAGTTTGTTAGATAGTGGTATAGATTGCATTGCACTGGAGGGTTAGATCAGCATTTTGGCGTCTTTTAGGGATTCATTTTCACGGCGTTTTGGTTACACATAATACAACCACATTCCTTTGCATTTTGACGGCCTTATTTTCTTATGTGATTTGTCTTCGACAACTGGATTGTACTTAGTAAGTTGTTATACTCCTCCCATTCATCCAGTCAGGTCGCACTTTGACATGTTGAGTTCCCTCTGACTTATGCCTTGGGCGAGTTTCCACTTCTGAACGGGTGTATTTGGTTTTTGGGCTCGGCGTAAACTCATTGGAAAAACTCGACATTGCATACTTGGGAGAGCATAAGTAGCGATGCTGTGATCGACTTGTCAAGGCCTAAACGTAGACCTGGCGGGTGTTCCAAGCAACCATGGTCCAACAAGAGTAGCCTATGTCATGATTGAAGACTTCGTATAACTTCTCTCATGTAATAATCAACTGCACATATTCAATGCGAGAATGATGGCTGCAAGTCCCCATTCATATGTAATTGTTGCGGCCTGGCAGTCCGTTTACATATGAAGATGGTTACTGCAATCAGGAATACACGACTTTCCATAATGTGGCTAACCTCCACAATTTCCACAAACTGGATGTGGCTGGGCTCAAAAGGTAGAAAAGGATATGTCGTTGTAAACTCTCGACCAGTCGCGGACATCGGGGATGAAGAGCTATCCCCACAGAACAAGATTAACGAGTTTCAAGTTGACAACAGCTGAAAAACCTTATCCGTGTTTCCTGCGAGACCGTCTGATGATAAGGCTTGATTCACATTTCAGACGATTGATCTGATGATGGTCCCTTACGGTGCGCCATTTGTCCCTTGTTGGAACAACAAGACATCGGCGTTTGGGATATCACACGACCAGATTGAGATATTTGAGAACTTTCTGTGCATTGTGTCATTACATTATACTAATATGTACTTTGCATCATCTCATGACTTTCAATGGCCTTCCGAGATGGTATTTTTCCTCCTCTGATCTCTCTCCACCGTCGTAAGTGCACCCATTTAAGGAAGGTTCTGGGGAGCGTAGCTCTGGTCGGGGTTGACAGCCTGGCCGTTGACAAGCTGCTTGTCGGTGTAGGCGGGCCAGACGATGAGCTTCTGGTCGGTGACTGAGAAGGTGGTGAAACCGGCATCGGGGCCGAACTGGCCGCTCCAGCCAGAGGTAACGGTGTAGGCGCCGCACTTGGCGTTGGAGGCAGCTCTGCTGGCGGGAGAGCCGGTGGTGGTGAACGCGCAGGCAGTGGCGTCCGCCGTGTGGGTGTTGATGGAGAAGCTGTAGTCGCAAGAGGTATCCTCTGCGTTGCAAGAGCGGGTGAACTTCTCGATGGTCCACTCGGGAACGGCGGCCATCATGGACACGGAGTCACGCTTCTCAACGGGGGAAGCGGAGACGGCGGCAGCAGCCAGGGCAGAGAGGAAGATGTTGGTGATCTGCATTTTGAAGGTTGGGGGGATGTAAAGAGTTGAGTAAAAGTGGTATTAAGTTTGTGGATTGGTGATTAATGTGGTAGTGATTATCCTGTTGGAGTGATGATCCAAATAGTTGCTTCTGGGGAGGAATCTCTGGTCTTTAAGTATTGCTCTGGATGTCAAGGGTGTGCCCTTTGGAGGACTGCACGTGAAGGTGCTTGACAACATGAACGCTCTGCCGAGAGACTCGAACGATTCGTAAAGTGACGTTGCCATCGTGTTCCGGGTCGCATTCTGGGAGCCGAGAAACCGTGGAGCATTCGGCCGCTTAGCCACCCAGTCACCGCTTCCTTCGTGCCGTCATTCCATTATGACAACAATGCCAAAGTGACATGACCTTGAGGGTAGGTGACTATGCAATCATGGAACTTGGAAGGCAGTCCGGGTACCCAGGACCCTCGCTTAATTACGTATTGAGTTCATTCTGACAGCGAAAGTGGCTCAACCGGGTCCAGCATATCGCCTAGAAGCCAGGTTATCCAGCCACCGAAGCTCGGTTTGTTGAATGGTGGCTAGTGAGGCTTGGACAAAACAACTGACAACCGAGGACTGAGTCTCGTATTCAAGGTCGCATGCATTCTGATTTTTGGGGCAGGTGGACATCAACTCCAGGCGCATGACGTACGGTGATGAGACCCCGAGATTAATACGAGCGCTAACTGCCGGGGCCAATTAACCGTAACAACACGACTCCACGTACTAATCTTCTTCCGGGGCCCCGATCCCTCCGACCATCATCGCCTTACTGTACCGCCTCCGCTGATCTGCCTGTATTTCGATTGATTCTTCCTAGCGTTTCTTCTAGAATGCTATGTTTAGCGACCGGCTGAGCCGAGCCGATGCTTTCCTCTGGCTGCTGCCGGTGCCCGAAGAGTGCCCAGCCGGAATCGCGGGGTAGCGGTGACCCGTGGGATTCACCGATGGGCGGCTGAACGTGACGGACTGGACCTGCATTTTCTCCCTTGAGTTGCTGAGCACCTGGGTTCCACATGTATCGCCACGCGCTATGAAGCAACTTGCCCTGACCAGCGAGGAAATTGACGGGACCTGCAAGCTGCATGCATGGACTAGACAACACTAAGATGCAATCAGACAGGAGGATCCGTTGATGTCAGGTATTGCTCCTCCCTTCTGAGACTGGTGAAAGCCTTGTCGACGAACACGAGAAGGAAGCGGCCGTAGATGGTTCAAGTTCACCCCACATGCATACTCAAAGTTGATGATCAGGTTGTTTTTGCGATTCAACGAGAGCAACATGAATGGATCGTCAAGTGCTGACATTTTGGCAGCGCTGCTGCCTGGGACAGTAAACGCAGATCCTAGATTTAAAGTAAGGCTAAAATGCTAGCAATGTCTTGCAGACAAGTGACACCGCTTGCTTCCGCCAAGGCTTAGTTAAACGTTACAACGACTTTCCGTAATTGTCAAGTGGCCGCTACCAATTGCCACCATCTTCAATTAGGAAACGGATTTACATTTCCGACACTTCAACCTGTCGCAGAGTCGAACACCCGCATCCGAACTCCAGGAGTAAGTTGCATTGGCTTTACGCCCTGCGCTCCGTGTGAATGCTGCAATTACTCAGTAACAGCTTTTCTTACAGATGATTAAAGATGGGAAAAAATAAATCAGCCCATTATTGACGTCATGTTGATTCTGCAGGGAAGAGTTTCGCCAAAGGAGAAGACGATAAAATTATCTTGTCTAACCTCCCATCGCCTGGAAGACAGGCTGGTGGTTGATGAGCATCTCAAAGTAAAACGTCAATCTCACATGAGATGCGTGATGCGAGTCTGAAGGGAAAAAAAGAAATGCCAGGCCATGAGCTTGCTTGAGCTGCCCAGAGGCGGATTCGAACCGCCGTCAACACGGTATCGCTGAGTGACGGAGACCACAACGTATCATCCTAACCAACTAGACGATCTGGGCGACTGGAACCGTGGCTGATTGGAAACGACTCACGCTTGCGGGACTCTAGTTGGTGGCGCCAATCGCAAGACGCATCGTGAAGACCGATTCCACGAGAAGTGGAGCACAACATGATTTTTTTTTTGGGTGGGGTTGATTTCCACCGAAAAGGCTACGAAGGAACTCTACAGCACGAGAAGCCTTTCGTTCTGTCTGAGTGCAGACTGCAAATCTCGTCCGCACAACCCTTGAAGAGGCAATCCTAGACGTCTCGCTTCGACAGTGTTCATAAGTTCCAGCAGTGCATTCCAATCTTCTTCAGTTGTTCCCATGTCCCAAAGCCCTCCATCCTCCTGCTGCTCTCCCTCCTCGTCTTCTTCCAACCATGGAGGGCCCATTCCCATGTCGTATTTGTAGTATCGAAGGAACTTCTGTCCTACTTGATCAAGACCGACGCCGTCTTTATACCTGACTTGCGGCTCATGAGCTCCGACAACCTTCTGGTTCGGCCCAGGAGCTGCGAAGTTCAGAAAGACCTGGGCTGCAAGGTCTGGCCGGAACTTGTCCCGATTCCTCCTGTACTTTGACAAGGCGATATCCAATTGTTCCGCATCTTTGATTGCGTTCTGGTACCAGAATTCCGCGTCGATAGTGGCATCGGTATGCTCCCCATGCCATGAACCTGAGCCCACTTTGAGGATCTTGAGGCCTCGCATGGTGTTCTTCCAGTGTGAGAAGATACCGTGCCACCGGATGTCGAATTCAACAGTAACATCATCCCATTCATCTTCCTCAGCACCGTTTGTTATGAACTGTTCCTTTCTCGGGTACTTGTCGTTGGAAATCTCCATCGAGTTGCCGTCGCTGTCTGTGCCAATAATCGTAGCGCCTGTGTCGATATGTCCCTGCATGACGGCCCGGAACACTACAATACAATCATCGAGGTACAGCTCCTCAAGCCCTCCGCTATCGTTTTGTCGGCCGAGGGAAGCAATCCAATCAATTTGCCATTCGTGGCTGAAAACGTAGTTCCCGAGTGCTAGAACCTTCAGAACAGGGAGTCCGGAATCGGGCCCAGATCCGGGGTTGACGGTTCGAAGATCCAGCCGCGGGCACCACCCCCAATAATCATCGCAGTAGAGAGAAAGAGTTCTGAGGTTCTTTGCTAAGCTTGGGGATAACCACGTGTGCGGAAGGCAGTCAATGTCATATCTCTCAGGAAAGAAATGATTCCGATCTGGTGCGGCTTCGTCCGTCTCGGTGGCGACGAACAGCTTAAGGTCGCGCAAACTTGATGATGAAATGACTGACTTGAATGCAGCCGACTCCGTCAGCCGTTTGTCGTTAAAATCTTGGAGGTTGGACACAGTGATGGTGTTTACATGAACTGGCTGAAGAAGCTGCATATCTTCGTCGGTCAGCTTGAGGCCCTTAGACTTCTCCCACTCCGATGATTGGCCTTTGTACATGCTCGAGTGGACTTCTTGCATCCTAAGCTGTTGACTAGTTCCATTCCAAGTGCCTGCGAGGCACTGAATGACAGTATCAAGAACCCAGAAACGAAAGTCATAACTCTCTTCATTTTCGCGGTAATATGCTTGGCCGTTGCTAACGTTTTCATTAAAACGGATATTCACCGTCTTGACCCTTGAAAACATTCCCACAAAGGATAGGGCGGCGAGGAACTCCTGCGGCATCGGGTAGCCTCTATTCGAATTGTACTCGAACGACGGGCCGACCCAGGAGTCAATAGTAAGCTCTCGGACGGCTCTGCGCAGATGTGTCGATCTGGCAATCTTCGCAAACACCTTGAAACTGCGATGCGCCTTGAGTGCAACATGTCGAAATGCGAAGGATGTCGCGATGTCTCCGACTTTCTTGTTGAGCTGACGGCATGTCAAGAGATCTCGCTGAGGTAGCCACGAGAAGATGAGGCGATGAATCTCGTTGGGCAGTGGGCCCAAGTTTGACATCTTGCAAACAGACTGATGGCGACTGAGGTGAATATTGAAGATCTCAAGAAGAGAGAAGAAGGGACGCAGGAGCACACCGCCATAAAAAAAAACGCGTGGTATGTTTTTGTTGGTTCCGTGGGATCCACATGCTGTGCCGCAGACATCACGGTGGCAGCAGGCAGCGACTCGCGATCCATGTAGCTATCACCTTACGGTCTTCCACTGCACTCCCACCGTTTCTGTGTCTTTTCACTGAAAATTGCGGTACATTCAGAGAATTCCCATTTTTCCCGGTTCGAATGCAATCCGTTCCCAATAAGAAGACAGTAACAGGCATGGTAACAAGGCCCATCACCATCAACACCAAAGCTGGTTGCCGAAATGGTGTGCTACCGACGATCATGAGTTTCGATCTACAAAAATAGAAAAGTTTCAGAGGGGGAAACAAGCTCGCGAATGATGACAAACTTGCAACAACTGCCTTCTCGTTGTTGAGGCTTCAACTGAAAGATCCTTGCGAGTGTGTCTGTCCGAGCACCAAGGCAAATGCACACTGTCACCTGATAACCTCACCACACCGCATTTGAATGCTGTTATGTTTATAAACAGTGCGATTCCTTAGAACTCTCATTCTCACTGCCACACGTCATGAACTCTAATGCCCGACTTTCTCACGCGCTCCTCACTCCTTCCAATCTCTTCTCTTCACACGTCTCCCAAGCGGCTGGAACCACAAACGGCGGCATCATGTGTTCAGTGTCTCCGTCTTGAAAGGCGCCTTGATGTTCCTATCTGTACCAGTCGGAAGCCTCAGAGCGCGACGGCAATATGAACGCGATGATCGACGACGACACCGTGCAGCTCGTCCAGAGTGCCGAGCTAGCCGTGAGAATCGGGCCTGACGAGACCGTTATTCATGCTGGCGCCGACAATGGACCGGGGAAGGAAGAGCATTGGAAGAGTGAATCGTATCTGGGAAGCGGCGGTGTTGGCTTGGTTTTCCGAGAGAAGTGCATTGTGGGACCATCCTTCGGCCAACTGAGAGCAGTAAAGGAAATCCCGCGACCTCGGACCAAGAAGGACATCGATGTGGATATCATGAATGAGCTGAAGGGACTCACTATCCTCTCTCAGCCCCAGGTAATCACCATTCCATCTCTATAATAACAAAGCTGACCGCCTACTTACAATTCAGTACGAGGCATATTTTGTAAAAACACTGGGTTGGTACCAGACGCCGTCCAAGGTGTTTGTGGCCATGGAGTTTCTTCCGCATGGAAATCTGCATTCGTACTTGATGAATCAGGGGCCCATACCGGAAGCCCAAGCGAGACTTGTCATTCGACAGGTGTTCCGTGGGCTAGCCTACATACACCAACACAATCTAGCGCATCGTGGGTTGAAACCATCGGTAAGTCTGACAGATTGTGCTCCTTGTTGTCAGTAAGTTGACTAGTTCTAGAATCTCCTCATCCGAACTCAGCCCCCCGGAAACGAGTGGTGGATAAAGATTGGCGACTTTGGAATTAGCAAGCGACCCAAACGTACCATTAGCATGTCCTTGGCGGCCGGCGACACCATAGGTTTTATGGCCCCCGAGATCCTCGGACTTTCTGGCATAACTGATGATCTTGAACCTGACGTTGCGGCTCAAAAGGGCGACATGTGGGCGGCCGGGGAAACACTTCATTTCATGCTAACATGCGCACACTCCTTCGGCGAGGACCTCGAAGCTCTTCGCGAGTACTCCAATGACGGTCGATCATTCCCTAACGAGAGGCTTCAAGGTCAAGGAGTATCGTCCCCATGTCTCAGCCTAGTTCAAGACCTCATGTGCTCTCACCCGAAGCTCCGTCCCGATGCCGAACAGTCCCTCGACCACATTTGGTCTCGCATGATAAATCACTACTCGACGTCGTACTCGCGAATATCCAGTCAAATCCGCTGTCGTGGACTGGAAGCACCGTCGGTCACTTTCTCTCGCGACGGAGAGCGTCTTCTCGTAGTTTCTCCCGAGAAACTGTACTTAATCGAGTCTAATAGCGGAAGCGTAATCAAAAGCTACGAAGCTTCGGATCGAACATTTGCGAGTGCAGCAATATCTCCCGACGACAAATTTATCATGGTGCTGGAGGACAGCGGTCGCCTCAGTCGATTCGATGCGAAGAAGTTGAAGCTGCTCGAAGAGAGGGGGCCATTTGGCAAGATGCCAGCGGGTGACTGCTTTGTCATGTACTCGCACGACGGGCATTGTGTGGCAACTGCACACACTGGCAACTTCGTTATATGGAGACTGAAGGGATCTGCTCTGCCGACAGCTGGTACTTGGCGAACAGGCAACTTCACCGTCCGATCTATGGCTTTCACTACTGACGACAAGAACATTGTGCTGGCACTCGACAGAGCTGTGCATATCATACCACTGGAACCCGCCATCACTGGTACAGGCTACACTCGGGGAGAAGAGATGATCAAGTACCCGGTCTTTGGGCCTGTCACTGCTGTCTCCCCAGATGGGGCTGATTATGCTCACTGCGACTCGGATTACATATATCTTTGGCGTGACAGCGCCCAATGCTGGCGCCGGCAGTACTATCACTCAGTGCCGACATCTGCTGCTTCGTACTCTGCGTCTGGAGCAACTATTGCGACAATCGACAGCCGAGGAGGAGTTACACTGTGGCGAGCCCGGAGCATGAGCGAGGTAGGGTGCATGAAGTTTCCGGAGGAGATGGTGGCTAGAGTTGCAGTCTCACCACCACTAGGGAAGTACATCGCGTTAGGTTTAATGGATCAAAAAGGCCCCAGAGTTGTTGTTCGGGAGATTCTCAGCTTTGTACCGTCGGACTAGAGTATATTGATCAGGAGAATGGTTCTCAGCTCATACGTTTATTAATGAATGCAAAAATAAACAAGCTTGCCTCATGCCTGAATCGAACAGGCGATCTTCTCATTACTAGTGAGACGCTATACCACTTAGCCAATGAGGCTTTTAACTGCTTGTGACAATACCCAGCTTCCAGAAGCTCATTTCGCCTCGCGACTGGAATTTGTGGTTGTCCCACTTTGGGGTTGGGGCTCGCGATGGGTCGGTCCAGCAGGTTGCAATGTGGACCGTCTGGGGCTGATGGCGACCTCAAATTGTGTGAGAAATATCTAACAATTCTTTCAACACGGCAACGAGTAAAACAAATATAATCTTATGTTTTGACTGTACCAGCTAATGATTGAACGGCACTACTCGCGCTCCCAGGTGCCTATACGGCTCAGGCCCTTAGATGCAGACACTCGACTACTGACTTCTTCCCAGCTGTCCGTACGACAGATGCAAATTTTCCAAGAATCTGTGCTCGTAAACTCGTCAAGAATATCTTGGCGCATCCAGAACGTGGCAGTATGTGTGGCTGTCGAGAATCTGAATGCCGTTACAATGTGAACGAAATTCTCCCTGAATGTACGTGCCAAGTCCGACGAGTTGCCGTCTTCGTCGTCCGAGAGGAGCTCCCGGAGATCAAAGGTGCGCGGGTCGACTTCAGTTGTGTTGACGATCGCGAGGACGAAGTGCATTACCCGACCCTGAGCCTCGAAGAATTCAGGAAACGTCACAGTGCACTCAACGACCTTCTCAGCAGGGACCAGGGCACCTTCCGGGGCGATGATACCAAAAGGGAATAAGCCACTCCAAAGACTGAGTAAAGTTGTGAACTCAGCTCTCCAGGGATTTAGACAAATCTTGCGCTGCGGGTAGGACTTGCTCAGTTCTTCAGGGCTGACAACGAGTTCCCGAGGAGCCCGCGCGGTTGTATTAATGACTCCCTCGCATACAGAGGATAGCACACCCGACAGCCAGTGCGCCGGGTAACCGACGTCATGCAAATGGCCGACTAGCCTCAAAAACGTCGTCAAGTTCAAAGGGGCGTGAACAGGACGATCCGACAACTTCGGCCGGGGGTAGGGAAGACAAATCTTGAGCAGGTGAAGAAACAGCCAGCGCTCCAGAGCAGATCGTGGCATCAATCGCTTGTTGCGAGCGTTCTTCGTGCTGGATTTGGCCCAGATGAAGTAGTCCTCAATTGCGAATTTGTTGCCCCCGAACATCTGCAGCAAGGCGGCTTCATCCACCTCCGGAGGATTTGGATTCTTTTCCCGGATGACACCAAAATTACTCTCAACCTCCTTAGCATCGTACATGAGAACATACTCCGCGAGGAACTGATCATGGCTTTTAAACATGGGAGGGTTGAGAAGGTTATTGAACTTCAGGTTGGAAAGTCGATCCTGGCGGAGAAGAGGCCCGCCGGCAAGAAAAGCAGCCAAAGGCCCGCCAATGTAGTCGCTACTCAGGTCAGCCAGTGTATGATGTGATAATTGGCTGAGGTGTAGAAAATAGGCTGTTTGACTCACGGTATGTTGCTCATGTGAATGCGGTCGTACTCCCGGGGAAATTGGGTAGGGTCAATCGCTTCGACGTCGTTGGATCGCTGCAAGCGATGCTCCAAGTTGCCGTACCTAATACGGTCCAAGACGTCTGCCATCTCTCCAGCAATCACCTCAATTTTGATGCGGCTATGAAGAGTCATCATGGCAAGAGAGAAATGCTCAAAGAATTCGCTCACAGTTTTGAGAACGTCTTCTTCCTTTTCAGTGCTCAAAATGCTGCGCAAGTTTTTGATCATCTCCGCAGGATTCCAGTCAAAACCTGGAGGTACTTCCGATAGACCTTGCAAGGCTCTGATTTCTTGCTCTCGCCAGGGCTGGTAATCCATGTCAAGAACTGTAGGGTTCGTCACCCAGTGAGTGTCGATGTACTTCAGGAGCTCTGCTTTGGAATTTTGTTGTCCAGATCGGAAAGCGTCCATCAGTGGAAGGAGTTCTGGCTCTCGTCTTTTGATGAAAACTTGGTTGCCAAAGATGACGCCTAGTTCATTGAACTCTTGGTCACTTCTGTTCTCGTACGGAACGTTGGCAGCATCGAAGTTCAACATCATGCTCCTCCGAAATTTCTCCATCTCAAGGTTTTGCATCATGAGAGGGCGAAGACGTTTCGTGATGTACTTATCCCCCAAAGGCTCAGCCCATTGTTTGAGCTTGCGGACAACTTGAATCCGGGTCTCCCTTGGAAGGTAAAACATGCCCATGAAGTCAGACCCGACTCCATCGCCTTGCTCCTCAAGTTCGTCAATGACTGTTCGAATGTGCTCAAGCATCTTCTCGGCAGCGAATGCTGGCATGAATGCCGAAGAGAACATGTAAGACATGACTGTGAGGGCATCTTCAATACGCGGCATCTTCTGAGTTTTCATGGCAGCGTATCGGAAGCCCATGTCGAACATGACTAGAGTCCTTGCCAAAGCAGCGGCGTTGATGTCGACGATGGTAAAGTATGCTTGCGCAAATGCCTTCTTTTTCCCTTTCCGCTGATTCATCATATCCTGGAAAAAGAGAGTGGCTATTGATATGAAAAGATGACGAGCATCGCCGCTGCCACAAAGGAGGAACGACAGCGTGTCCTCTGGTCCAAGAAGGTCCCAGAGCGGCTCATCAAGCTGGAGCAAAGGCTCTGCGAAATCATGGCCGACGGCATAGTACTCAGGAATGTCTTGCCTGGACAATGAGGGTAAGTAAGCGGAACTGTAAAATAATCGTTGATGGAACGTACAGAGATGCTTTGTATCTTGCCACGCGGTCACAAGTCTGCGCACGCAGCTTGTCGCCATCTTGTACAGAAGCCCTCAGGCTTTTGAAATCGTTGAGTGAAGCTCTCAAACTCTGATTCGAAGAGTCAACTCCAAGGCTCTTAATGGCGCTTTCAGCAGCCTCCAAGGACATCAGGTGCATGTGGCACTTAGCCATCCGCGTGTACAGCTTCTGCTTCTTTGGCTCGTCCTCTGCATCGGAGGATGAGAGAGCCAAAGCTTTCTCGAGATTCTGCAAGCAGCTGGTGTAATCACCCTGCTCGAACTTGATGGCAGAGATGTTGGACCATGGTGCGGGGTCCTCAGGGGCAAGCGCCGCCGCTTCCCTGTAGGCCTTCTCTGCTAAAAAGGGTCTTCAATACTGGCGTCGACATGGTGGACTTTGAATCACAAACCTTCAGTGAATTGACCTTTGCGATAATACCCGTTCCCGCGCTCTCGGGCCGCCGAGGAGTCTAGCGGTGGACCAGAAGACGCCATTTCAGATATTGGTCACGCGTCGCGTCCTGTGTCTGTCCCGGTACCGTCGTCGCTCAACGTGGCAGGTTTCGCCCAAATTCTCGACCCAGCTGAGTGCCGCACACTAGCAGGGAGCAGGGTTAATGCTTCGAAGTACGTAGAGGACAAGACCCGCTGTCTTGCACTTAGTCATCATGTCGTCAAGCATTTCAATCCTAGGGATTCAGTCTTCGTCGCTTTTGCCTCAAGCTGCATGTATCTGACGGCAGCGATCCAGTATCGATAAACTCACTTGGAAGGTTTCTTCCCTGTGCCCGCGGGCCCCGACCAAGCCGGTGCTCTGACGGCCCAGCATGCCGGTGTGAACGCCGTCCTACAATCATGCAGCCCCGATCTTGACTGCCGGCTTTCCCCCTGTATTAGCAGTCCATGGTGCGAATGCCCTGATATGATTGGCGGGTCGACCTGCCCTATTTGGGCAAAGGCTAGCAGTCTGTACTTGACGCTCGATGGGATGACATCTATCTGAATATCATGTGAAGCGAAGATGAGGTACTTGGTAAAGTATAAATAGAAACTTCTTCAACGAATTTGATGGTAGCATTGTTCCAATGTTCAATCAGCAGCTTTCCAATCTTCCGATTCAAAAATGACATCGAAACTGTCTTACGCGCACCCACTCTCCCCCCTCAGTATTGAGGAGACCGCCTCTGCAGCTGATGTTATTCGCGCCTTGCATCCCAAAACAATTCTTCACTTCCGGGTGATATATCTCAGAGAGCCTGACAAGGTAGATCTCGTCAAATTTCTTGACGTTGAGCATGCTGGAAGGTTGACATCCGAGACGCCAAGGCCTCCTCGTCTCGCCTCAGTGCACTATGTTGTGGTGGCCAACCAAGAGGAGCCTCAATCCATAGAGGCCATTGTCGACCTGGGAAAGCTAGAGAGGGTATGGGTGAAAACTGTCAAAACCGACGCCCACCCGAGCTTCACATTGTATGTCCAATCATGTGATTGCTCATGCGTCCATGTTAATAGGCACTTTGCTAACCCGGTTGCAATGTAGGCATGAACTCCAAGAGACTGTCAGAATCTGCAATACGTCTGAAATTCTGCAGTCAAAGATTGCGGCACTTGCACTTCCTGAGGGGTTCGAAGCGGTCATCGAGCCTTGGCCTTATGGCGGTCTTGACATCCACGACGAGAATCGTCGTTATTTCCAAGCGCTGGTATTTGCCATTGACAAACGGAAAAACAACCCAGATGCCAACTTCTACAGCTATCCGCTTCCTCTTATCCCCGTGGTTGATTGGATCAAGCAAAAGGTTGTCCGGGTTGACGAATTGGCCACTGGAGGCGTCGATGACCCTTACGTTGCGCAGCCCAGGGGTACAGGTATTATTGACCACTGCCAGCCTTCCGAATACGTACCGGAACTTCTTGACACAAAGATGCGGGATGATCTGAGAGAGCTCAATGTTCTTCAGCCCAATGGACCTAGCTTCAGTGTCAAGGACGAGAGTCTGGTGGAGTGGCAGAAATGGAGAATGCGCGTCAGCTTCAACCCCAGGGAGGGCGCCGTCATTCACGATGTTCTTTATGATAGACGCAGTGTGCTGTACCGACTTTCCATCAGCGATATGACGGTTCCTTACGCTGATCCTCGCAATCCATTCCACCGCAAGCAAGCCTTCGATTTTGGCGACGGGGGTATTGGCCACTGTGCGAATAATCTCGAGCTTGGATGCGACTGTCTTGGGGTCATCAAGGTAAGCCGTTGAGTGTAAGATGCATGTTTCTCTTCTAATACTTGACAGTATTTTGATGGTGTTCTTAACCGCCCCGACGGTACAGCTCATAGCTCGCCTAACGTCATCTGCCTCCATGAGCAGGACAACGGCATTGGCTGGAAGCACACAAACTGGCGGACGAACAGAGCCGTCGTGACCCGGCGGCGAGAGCTGGTTATCCAATTCATTCTGACCGTAGCCAACTACGAATACGTTTTCAACGTGAGTGCAATTCTCCTTTGCCTTGAGTAGCAGCTGACGTTTCTTTCCAGTACAAATTCGACCAAGCTGGAGGCATTACAGTTGAAACAAGAGCGACAGGCATCTTGTCTGCGGTCAACATTGATGCTGGCAAAACGGCACCATGGGGAAATATTGTGTCCCCTGGTGTTCTTGCTCAAAATCACCAGCACATCTTCTGCGTACGGATCGACCCCGCTATTGATGGTCATGAGAATACGCTGGTCCAGCAAGAATCGCTCCCACTTCAGATTGACGCCAGAACGAATCCCAACGGAAATGCGTACAGAGTCCAGGAAACCCCGATCACAACATCGGTTGGCCTTGACGCCGCTCCCCACAACGCACGATTGTTCAAGATACAGAATTTGAGCAAGCGTAATCCAGTTAGCGGAAAACCGGTAGGCTACAAGATCGTGCCTCCGCCAACTCAGCTTCTTTTGGCGGACCCTCGGAGCCGCCAGGCTCAAAGAGCTCTATTCGCCCATCATCATCTTTGGGTGACAAAGTACAAGGATGACGAACTTTACGCTGGGGGTCGCTACACCCTGCAGAGTACGATCGAGGCAGAGGGCGTGTCAGATGCAGCTGCACGATGCGATGATGTCTTGCAGAATGATATCGTTATTTGGAGCGTGTTTGGGCTCACTCACAATCCACGTGTCGAGGACTGGCCCGTGATGTAAGTCCCAAACCACTCACTGTAGGGAAAATTACCACTAACCATGAGCAGGCCCGTCGAAACCATTCAACTGCACATCAACCCAGTAGACTTCTTCACCTCAAATCCGGCCCTTGATGTGCCCTCCAACCGTAACTTGGCATCTAAGTATGCAGCAGAGACAACATCTGTTGCTGTCAATGGGAAGGACTCGGGACCGTCGTGTTGTAAATAAGAGAGTGACTGGAATGGATTTCGGATCGGGTGGTTGATTCATCCGCTTCCTGTGAGAGGCCTGTCGTATAGTTTCATGACTTTTATTCATTATCATTATACGGTCCTAGAAAACCGCAATCTCTACTCCCCTGGTCCGAGCTGCATTCTCCACGTCGAAGCTATTTGAGCCCTCCTTCCAGGCCGCTTCAAGGATTTCGTCTATCATCTTCTGGACGTGGAAAGAATCCTTCTTGTTGAATGATGCCCTCACATCGTCCAAGACCTCCTTCCACTCCGGGTGCGCAGCTAACAAGGGAACCTCTACGCTGGCCGTAACTAGTGGATAGATGAGGCCATTGTGAACCAGCAAGTGATGATTTGCGGGTATCTCAACTGCTCGGAATAAAGAGTAAATGGACGCAACAAGGCGACACATGACAACTTCCGTCGAAGGAGACAGCGCTGAACCGGTTGATTTGTCATGTGTCGGCGGTACCTTCGGCGCTGCGTCCGCAGCGACGCGTTTTGTCCGCCTCCCTCGCCTCCTCACATCTAGAACAGCCGAATATCTCCAGCAGTCCCACAGAATGCATTGCGCATGCATGCCTATCTCGCCAGGCCAGGCCCAGAGTCGCGCCTCTAGGTCTTGTCTCTCACTATCTTCGATGTCAGCCAAAATGTCCAGAAATGACCTCGGTAACCCCGAGACCACCTCCACGCCCCCAAGTCTCCCCCCTTCCCACTCGTCTTGGTGCTTCCGCAAATTACGCCACACACCCATGCTCGGGCTTATCCTTCCTATCACTGATGTTGGCAGGTCCATGATAGATAACACCTCAATGGAGTGGCGCGTGGGGAAGTCGTGGTCGGCAGACGGCACTAGGACGTCAAGCTTCGTATCTAGATGATAGAGGTCCGCCATGAGCTGCAGATACATGGTGAAGGGACGGGCTTGAAGCAACTATGCAGCCAAAATTAGTTCGCGGCCATGAATCGTGGCAGATCACGCAGCTTAGCAAGGTCTTACACATAGAGTGCAAACGAGGATGCCCGCCGACATGGTCGAGACATCCAAAGAGCCATGCCGACCTTCCAGTTCCGCTCGGAATGTTTGCAGTGCATGGTCGACATGTTCCATCGCCAGTACCGAAAATCCATCATCCATATACGCTTGGATGGCAGTGCAGACGACAAAAAAGGCCTGGCTCTTTTCCGCCATTGCCTGGAAGTGTGACTGGAGCCAGATGTAACTTTCTGTCGTATACAAGCGATGCAAGCCGACGTTCAGGACTTGTTACACAAGTCAGCCGTGGAGTATCTTGGATCTAGGCAACTGGGGAAGGACGAATTACACTTATTGAATAATTGCCGTTTTGGGTCAATGTTTGCGCCCGGCGACGGCGCCAAGGGAGAGACAACCCCAGACTCGGAGGCGGAGCCGGTCTGCGTGACGCCTTCGGCTCCGGGAGGGGAGGTAGAAGAGGAGGTGGATGGGGCGCTGGCCACCTGCAAGTGTGGATCCTCGGTGCTCGGCAGATGATCTGAGTGTGAGAGTTTGCTGGGCTCCGAGCTGGAACTGTAGAAAGAGACGTCAGGGATTGCGGCTCCAGCAAAGCGACCTCGCGAGGCTATTCCGTTGGTCCACTTGAGCGTCGTGTTGTAGCCTTCGCACTGGATTCCGCGCCGTTGGCAGGCCCGACAGTCTGGACGCGTCTCGTCACATTTCCTCTTCCGCCGCTTGCAGTTGGAGCAACCTCCCCTGGAACGAACCATGTTTGCCCGAACTGTGATGTGTGACTGGACAGTGGAAACAGGCCCTGCGGATAGTGGGCGTCGTGTATCTTGTTCGGCGAGCTCGCTGGTCCCGATGTCCGTCGGGAGGGGGAATGTCTGGTCAACGTGTTGGGCAAGTTTCTTTTTAGGAGATAAGCTACTCCGAAGAGGCAGACGGAACCGAGGCGCATATATATGCCCTAAGGGGCATGGCTCAGACGCCTCAACCAGGGGTCTGAGCACGCTGTTGCAGCTTTACAAAATGCGGGGACCGACAGGCTAAAGCGAATAAACTTCCCGGTCGTCATGCTGAAGCTGCTTTGGAAACGGGGTCATGACAAGTTCCTGCAGGGAATTGCTGGTGAAGGGTGTGGCATCAAAGTTGATTTTCACGCGGCGGCTATACGCGACTGCAGAGACACGCGGGAATGCAGCCAGGTCCTGGCATCAGATGCAGTAGGGTCGCTACACCTCTGGCCCTGCAGGCCTGTTTGCCCTTATCATTTGACAGATGACTGGGGCTAGGCTACGGATGATCGCCAATAAAGTCTAACACGTCTGAAGAGGGTTAACCTGGGCGCATGTCTTATCGCTGGACGTCCTCCTGGGTTGACAGGAGGACAGAACGTCGGTAGTTGCAACGACACCATATCAGGGTCATATCAATCCAAGATATATCGAATGGCTGTCTGCCTCAATTTCTAGAACTTTTGGATGATCTCCAGCGACCATCGACAGTTAGGCTGGATCCTAGCACTCATTTTACCTACGCTACCGTGTCTCTCTGATCTCTTGACTCCCGAACAAAACCTCCGATGGATAACTCCTCACCACCGGGTGTCCAATCCACCCCTTTACCCCCTGGGACTGTCCACTTAATAAGCCGTAAGACATATCCACCGCCCGAATCGGCTTCATGTTGACCCAAACTCAGATGAACAAGCCACAGATTCATCCACGTTCATTCTTTCGCCCGTCCCATCCTCGGACCCGAACGACCCCTTGGTACAGACCTGTGTGAACTCTCGGGGAGGTGGCTTGCTGATAAGTGTGTCTGGCATCAGAACTGGAGTAGATGGCGCAAGTATCTCAACTATGGCCTGGCCATGGGGGTGACGGTCGCTGCTTTCACCAAGTGAGTCCTACTTCGACAGTGAAGTTGCTAGGCGAAAGGGCTAACACAGGAATCACGCGGATAGTTTATCGATCCAGACCGTCTTCTGGCAACAAATGACAGTTGATCTTGACGTGAGCATCGCCCAGCTTAGCAACGCACAGTCAGCTCAGCTTGCGGGACTCGCAACCGGATGCATCTTCTTCATCCCCTTCACCATCAAGTACGGCCGACGACTCACATACTTGGTCTCAACAGCCATTCTGGCCGCTGCCGCTTGGTGGACATCGTCGATGCACTCATACGCAGAGTTGATACTCACAGCAGTTATAACTGGCTTGGCTGGAGCGATCAACGAGACCGCGGTCCAGATGACGGTACGCGCTTGCATATCGCAGCCAAAAAGAAAGGAAAGGGGACACCAGTTTGCTAACTAATTCTCAAGATTGCCGACCTCTTTTTCGTACATCAACGAGGCTCCGCCAATGGTCTTTACTTCATCGCCGTCATGGCGGGTAGTTTCCTCACGCCGCTGGCTGCTGGCGTGCAAGCCGTTTCTCAGGGATGGCGATGGTCATACTATGCCCTGTCTATCGCTCTCACGATTCTCTTCATCATGTTCATCTTTCTCTACGAAGAAACAAAATACGTGCCAATTACCGTCGGCCAGAGCGAAGAGATCGAAACAGAGCCCGCGGATGTTGACAATAGTCTAACCAAGATCAAAAGTACGGAGAAAAGTGGACTCGAACTCAACTACACGCAGTCGAACGTCGACCGCACTATTCGCTTGAACACCTATCGCGAACGCATGCGCCTCGTAACCCCGACTTCGGAATCCCTTCTGCGCGTCTTCATTCTACCCCTTCATGTGATCACGCTCCCCCATGTCCTCTTCACCGCGCTTCAGTTCGCGTCAGGAGTTTGCTGGCTGGTGCTATTCATGTCTGTTGTATCAGTAGTCTTCTCTGCCCCCCCTTACAACTTCGACACTGCTGCTGTGGGGTATATGACACTTGGACCGTTCGTGGGCAACATCTTTGGCAGTCTCTACGGCGGACCATTTGCTGACTGGGCCGTCCTCCGCTTGGCGAAGAGAAACGGTGGGCTTTTTAAGCCTGAGATGCGACTTTACCCTCTCTTCCTACCAGTAAGTCCCCACCCTAATATTACAGTTAGCTATCTAACAGTAAGGTCTGCTAACAGAAGTTAGGGATTGACGCTAGTAAACAGTATTGTTGTATTGTAAGTTTAGTTTATAGGTTGTATACTATATTGTAGATCAGTAGTTAGAGGCTAAGGTAATTAGTCTTAGACTTAATAAGTATTTGCAGTAAAAGTAAGCTAAAAGTATCCTGAGGATAAATATAAAGTTAATTACTAAAGAGCTATAGAAGTCTAACTATAAGCTAGGCTTAGGTTATACTATATATAAATCTGAATAGTACCTTTTATTTAGCTACTATTATTAATCTTAATAGGGCTTATTCTTTAATTATATAGAACTTATATATACTAAGGATAGCCTCTATATTCTTAATATATAGATCTAATCTCCTATTTTATTATTATATAACTTTATATTATAGTTTTTCTGTTTCTAAGTAAGTCTCTGTTATTCCTATGATTCTGCAGTATAAATATCCTATTATAGCTATTTGACGCTTAAGTAGGTTGTTTAGCTATTACTCTTATAAATAAGTTATAATATTAAGTCCCCTCTTTAAAAGTTTTATCCTTAAAACCTATTATAAATAAGTTATTAGTTTTAGGTTAGGGATTTATTAATTATACTTTCTGATTTACCTATAATACTAATATTATATTAGGTTATATTTAAAAATTAAAATTAAAAGAATCTAAATTAGCACTTTATTCTGCTTATAAGGATGTTTTCTATTGCTTTAGGTCTGATAACATTATACTTTATACTTAATATTTTTATATAAAGTGTATATACTAAATAGCAGAAGGTATAAAGGTCTGTTAAGGTTATAGGAGCTTAAAGCATCCTTATAATAGTCTTATAGTAGCGTTAAGTTATAAGTTTTTATTATATTTATAGGTATATATATACTGATTAGTTTATAGTGAAAAGGCTAAGTAATTAGTATTAAGAATAGAAAAAAAAGGAGAAGCAGGCTAGTAATATATTATTAGACCTTTATATAAAGTTAGTATGTGTTTAAGCTAAGGTGGCTGAAGCAGCTAGTTATTTATTATAGATTTATGCAATTCAGAAGAAGGTGAAGGAGCAGTATATAGAGATGTTTTCTTAAGGGATATAGGAGTTAGAGGAGGATAATATCCTTTCTATATTAGATATTTATAAGAGCAGCGTTATTAGTAATCTCTAGTTTTAAAGTATTAAAAATAATTTAAATTAGGTAAGTTTTAGTATTAGTAAGAAGTTTGTAGATCTTAGTTCTTTATTAAGAGATTTATAGTTAGTATCTTCTAGGGGTTCTTAGTTATTCTTAGGTATCCCTAGGCGAATAAATAGTTTTCTTTGTTGTAGTCTGTCTGCTTTTGTTAGTAGTCTGATATGTCTATATAGTTATCTGATATATTAATAATTAGTAGTGTTTATTAGAAGTAGTATTATTAGTGTTATTAGTGTTATTTCTTATTCTTAGTGTTATTATTAGTACTATATAAGTTTATCTTATATGTTTATAATATTTTCTGCTAGTTCTTATATATTATCTTTATATCTATATCCTTTCTATTTAATAAGGTATTAATATCTTTTTAGTTTTTTAAGGTAGTTAATAATTTATTTAACTTTATACTTTAGTTTATTATTTTTTATAATAATAAAGTTGTTTATTTGTAATTCTTATAGTGCTAGTTTAAGAAGTAATATATAGAAAGTAGGAAAACACTTTATTATATTAGGTAGGTTAAGTTTATAGTTAACTAGTGAAACTTTTTAGAGGATTTTGAAAGGTTTAAGTTTTTTGAAGTCTAACTTATTGTTTAGTTGTTTTATTTTAATATTTTGCTGTATAAGGTAGGTGTTATCTCCCTCTTTTAAGGTTAGTCTCTTAATTCTTTACTTATTACTGAAGTGTGTTATTTATTATTATATAAATTTAAGTTCTTTTTATGCATTATCTTAGATTTCTTTAATTTAGCTAGCTGTAGTAATAGCTTTAATTGCTGCAGACGTGCCTAATTATAGTTCTCTATATGTAGTTAGTTTAAATCTATAGTTAAGATAGAAGGGGGATTCCTTAGTACTTTCTCTTACTGCATTATTATAGGTAAATTAGGCTATTAGTAGTAGTACTACTTAATTATCTTAGTTATAGTTAACGTAAGCGTAGAGGTAGGTTTTAAGGATTTAGTTAATTTGTTCTATTTATCTGTTAGTCTATAGGTGAAATATAATAGATATTTTCTGATTAATACTGAGTTATATAGTGAGTAACTTCTAAAACTTAAAAGTAAAGATCTTATCTCTATCTGATATAATTTCCTTAGGTATATTGTAGTTAGTGATAATATACTTAAGGATTATATAGGTAAATTCTTTAGTATTACTTGCTTCTTTATATAGGATAAAGTAGGTATACTTTATAAGTCTATTAATAATAATGAGAATACTGTTAAAATAGACTCCTATAAAGGGTTCTTAAGACTTCAGTAGTTTAATAATAAAGTTAAGCAATATAAAGTATTAAGCTGTTTAGAGCATAAATAAAGGTTATAATAATCTATAAGGTTAGTATTAAGCTAGTTTGCTTTTTAAATAAACCTTATAATCTTTAATTATTATTATAATATATTCTCTAGTAACCTTTTCTCTATATTATTACTATAGTTATTTTTAGGTTTTTATAATTCCTTAGTAACTATATGCTAGTAAGCTGTAAAACTTTATAATTGCTTTATTATTTAGTTTACTAGGCAGGCTAGCTATAGATTATCTAGTTATTATAAGAGTTTTTATAGTAAGTACTAGATCTCTATTATTATTATACTTAAGAATCACTTAAGTTTCTTTTAATACTAGGATATTATAGTTTAGTTATCAGCTGAAAGCATTAGCTCTGCTGTTCTTTAATCCTTTCTAATAGATAATTTAAAAATTAAATTCTGAGAGGAATTCTAACTATCTAATTTATTATTTATTAAATTCTTTTGAAGTAGTAAAGTATACTAAATTCTTATAGTCTATATATATAAGTACTTAGTAGATAGTCTCTAAAAGTTAGAATTACTATTTCTTAAATGCTTTAATAATTATTATAAGCTCTTTATTATAAATTTAATAGTTAAGTTTTAATCTGTAGAGTTTATATAAAAAGAAGGTATAGAGGTGTAAATATCCTTCTAAGTTTTATTAGGAGAGTTATACTCTAAATATAAAGTTTGAAGTATCTGTTTTAACTTTAAACTGCTCTAGTAAGTTAGGGATTATTAAGACTAGTTTGCTAGTAATGCAGTTCTTAATTATCTGAAAAGCAGTTTCTTGTTTTTCCTTCTACTTAAATAGTTAGTTCTTCCTATTAAGGTCTATAAGGGGTGCGTTAATTTTTCTATAGAGTCTAATAAATTTTCAGTAGAAGTTAATAAATCTAAGGAATTTTTAGACTTTTTTAAGGTTTATTAGTGTTAGCTATTCTCTAACAGCTTAAACTTTCTTTTTAGATATATTAATATATCTAGGAGTAATAATAAATCTAAGGTATTCTACTTCTTAGGTGTGAAATATACTTTTCTTAGGTTTAACTAAGAGTTTAGTATCTTAGAGAGCTTAAAGTATAAAGTGTATATATTCTTTATATTGTTCTATTATTAGAGAGAAGATAAAGATATTATTAAAGTAGATAACTATAAAGATATCTATATATTTCTAGAGAACTTAGTTAATTATATTTTGAAATGTAGCTAGAGTATTAGTGAGACTAAAAGGTATAATAAGGTATTTAAAATATCCTCTATGTATTTTAAAAGCAGTCTTTTATTCTTCTTCTTACTTTATTCTAATAAGGTTATAAGCACCTTTAAGGTTTAGTGCTATAAAGTAGTTAGCTCTATAGAGGAGTTATTATAATTTATTAATTAATAATAGCAGGTATCAGTTCTTAATCGTTATCTTGTTAAGCATTTAGTAGTTAATATAAAGTTAAAGTTTGCTGTTCTTTTTTAGTATAAACAGGATTAAGCTTTCTGCTAGTGATATTAATTCTCTAATATAACCTTTCTTAAGGTTTTTATTAAGATATTTATTAAGGGCTTCTATTTCTATTAAGTTAAATCTATAGATTTTATTAAACTTAGGTTTCTTCCCCTCCTTAATAGGGATTTTATAATTAAAATTTATATATTTAGGCAGTTTAGTTTCTAGTTTAGCTATAAAGAGTTTCTTATAAACTTTATATTCTTCTAGGATAGATAGAAAGGGATTATTTTTTTGTTTAAGATCTACTTATTTTAATAGTTATAATATAGCTTCTTTTGCTTTAAGGTAGCAGATATATTATTTTACTGCTTTTTAGTAAGTAGATCTATTTGAGGCCTGAGTTTTGTAGAGCTGCTTAGAGATTAGATTGTTATTATTTTAGTAGAGTTAGCTTGTTCTCTAATCTATTTATAGGTTATTCTTCTTAAGCTATAGTATTCCTAATATAATATTGTATATATTGAGATTAGTGATGTTAAATTAGAGTTGTTTGTTTTAATCTAAGTAACTTATCTTAAGGGGCGTAGTTTTATTTTTGATAGTTCCTCCTTTATATTAGACTTGTTCTCCTTTTATGTTACTAAGTTAGTATATATGCTTCTTTTTTTGCTATAGTAGTTATAGTTAGTTTATTATTTATAGTAATATAAAATTTATCTCTGTTTTGCTGTTAATTATAGTAATAGCAGTATTATTATTAATAGTTACTGTAAGTTATAGGTATACTTTTTAGTTTAAAGAGGCTAGATAGATAGATCTTATTATTATTACCTATTTTAGTTCTTTATTAGTAAGTAAGTTTAGTTTTTTAACTATTTTAGTTATTTTAGGTAGGTAATATATTTTCTTTCTTATTATATCTTTATAAGGTAGTTTTCCTAGAATTAAAGCTTTAGGGGGCTTAGTCCTTCTTATAGGAGTTTATAGGTTTTAGCCTTCTGGGTTATATATATAAGGTATTTATCTATTTAGTATTCCTCCCACCTTATAGTATTATTATATTAGCATTTTATAGGGTACTATATATTTAAGCTGAAAGTTACTATATTATTATTAAAAGTAGTTAAAATCTATTTAATTATAACAGATATAGTATAAATATCCTAAATAGAGTTCTTATTATATCTTTTAGGGTAGAACTAATATTTATATTTATTATTAAGGTATTCTTTATATTTATTAAAAAAACACTAAGGCTAGAAGAGATTTTAGTAGTTATAATAGTTATACTTAAGTATAGAATAGTTTTTTATGTAAAGCTTTAAAGTGTAGTTTTTATCTTTCTAGTTTGCTAATATATTATAGAAGTAGCGTTATTAGTTATTGCAGCTTATATTAATTTCCTAATAATAAATAAATTATTAAGTTTCTTCTTTATTATCTAATTCTTCTTTAGAGCTAATATTATTTATTTCTAAGATCAGTCTGTTATAATATTATGCGTTCTAGTTAGTAATGTTAGCGTGAGAGTTAGAATTATAGGGGATCCTATCTAAGTTAAAATTAGATTTTAGTTTGCTAAAATTCTAATTGCTAGTTATATTAAATAGTTGCTATTCTTCTAGGAGGTTGTATTAGTATTTAGGTTTCTTATTAGATTCTTTTTTAACTTATTCTTCAGTTTCTTAATTAATTTATTTAATCCTAGCAGAGTTTCTGCGCGTGTGTTTATATTGTTCTATATATGATATTATAGCATTAAGTTATTATTACTATAGAGGGTTATAAGGTTCCTGTTAAATCTATGCTAGGTATATAGTTTCAGCCTTCTAGAGGCGTATAAGCCTCTATTTGTTATCAGCTTTTAGTTCTTATTCTCTTATAGAATAGTTTAAGATGTTATAAGAGACTTATCCTTATATGTTAGTAATTTATAGTAATAGTAAGTTAGTAAGCTTAAGTTGTTATACTTTAAGTATCTTATTAAGTTGCTTAGTAGCTTTTCTAGCTAGCTTACTATTAACTTAGGAGGCTATTACTAGGGTTTTAGTGGTCAGCTAATATCTTATTATCTCTTTATTACTAAGATATGTTAGATATTTATTATTATAGTATTCTATCTATAATAAGGATGCGTGGGAAGTTTTAATTGCTATATTAATTTGCTTAGTCTATTTAGATATTAGCTTCTAGTTAAGCTTCTTAGGTTATCTGCAGTCTTTAGTAATATATCTTATTTTTTCATAGTTATAGCATTTAGGGTTCTATAGTTTTTTATTATTATTTTTAGTAGCTATATTGAGGTTTATAGGTTTATTATATTACCTATAGGAAGTGCTTTACTTAGTGTTACTTTAGTTATTATAGGGTCTGTTATTATTCTGCTGGTTATTAAACTTCTGCTGAGGTTGCTACTAGTATTTGCATTTTGAGTTTAAATTTTATTGTTTCTCGCCTTGCTCCTTTTATTATTTAAAAAGTTAGTTATTAATTTTAATAGTAAGTTTAGTATATTAAAAGAAATCTTTTAGTTAGTTAATCTTAATAATTTTATCCTTAACTTTATCTTTAAATCCTTAGTAGAATATAAAAATTTTAGTTTCTTTAGTAAGGTTAAGTTAGATGCTAAGTTATCTGAAGTTAGCAGAATAGTCTTTAGCAGACTTAGTTTATCTGAGTTATGTAAGATTGTGCTTAGCTTATTATTTCTTATTAAGATCTTAGAAGAGTAACTAGAGTGTATCTTTAAATCCTCAGAAACTAGCGTAAATATTACAGGTCTCTGTAGTGTATTTATTGAGAGTTTCACACTTAAAGTATTCTTCTTAGATTAGTTTAAACTACTTAAGAGCTTTTTTTTAAAAGTAGGTAGCTATATATACTACTTTCTCAGTTTTATTAGTAAAGTCTCTATAGTGGAAATTTTAGTAGTTCTTAACTTAGATTAAAAATCCTTTAAGGGTTTTAGGGGTGCTGTTATAAGTAATAGGTGTGCTAAGCTTAAGCTTTTGTTGTTTTCTAGTAGGGGTTATTATAATATTAGCAGCAGCTTAGAGGGTGTTAAGTTCGTTCTGGAGTTCCTAGATTTTCTTAAGGTTAGTATCTCTTTTGATGTCTTTTTTAAGCTTTTAATAAGTAGCTGCAGCGTTCTAGAGTTATTTATTAAGGTTCTATATAATTTATTAGTTTTTATTAATAATCTCTTATATACCTTTAGTTTTGTTTTTATATTTTTAGATAATCCTCTTAAATTTATTATATCTTTCTTTAGTAAAGGATCCTTTTCTATTAGAATTATAGTGAAGGTCTAATATATTGAAGTCTTTAATATAAGTAAGTTTCTAGGCTAGGTTCTGGGGTTATTAGTATGAGGAACCTGAGAACCTAGGAGTAGGGGATTTAGCAGAGTTATAAGAGGATATTATGCTGGTGTTACTAATTAGTAGTATTAATAGTTAACTTACTAAACAGGAGTAATTAAAATATTATAGTTAGCTATCTAATAGTAAGGTTTGCTAATAAAAGTTAGAGATTAATACTAGTAAACAGTATTATTATATTATAAGTTTAGTTTATAAATTATATACTATATTATAGATCAGTAGTTAGAGGTTAAGGTAATTAGTTTTAAACTTAATAAGTATTTATAGTAAAAGTAAGCTAAAAATATCCTGAGGATAAATATAAAGTTAATTACTGAAGAGCTATAGAAGTTTAACTATAAGCTAGGCTTAGGTTATACTATATATATAAGTCTAAATAGTACTTTTTATTTAGCTACTATTATTAATCCTAATAGGGCTTGTTTTTTAATTATATAGAACCTATATGTGCTAAGGATAGCTTCTGTATTCTTAGCGTATAGATCTAATCTCCTATCTTATTATTATATGACTTTGTATTATAGTTCTTCTGTTTCTGAGTGAGTTCCTGTTGTTCCTGTGATCCTGTAGTATAAATGTCCTGTTATAGCTGTCTGACGCCTAAGTGGGTTGTTTGGCTGTTACTCTTGCGAACAGGTTGTAATAATTTACTAGTAAATCCTTAACACCTATATTTAATATATTTAAATTTAATATATTATAAAAAACTAAAAGTTATATTATATATACTATTAATATAGTATATATTATATTATATATTAGTAACTATTTAGTATATATAGTAGTTATCTCTTAATATAAAACTTTAAAATCCTTATATAAAACTACTTTATTTTATTAGAGGAGTTTTTAATTAAAGTATAACTATATATAACTATTAGTTATAATAAAAATAGCTATATATAATATTATAACTAACTTATATTAATATATATAGAATTTTATTATATTTTATTTTAACTTAAATTAGCTTAAAAACTAAGGTTAAAAAGTGGGTTTTTGGTGAGATCGAGGTATCTGTTGTGGGGGGGGTTTTGTTGTTTGGGGTGGGGACTTAATCACTATGGCCGGCGGAATCGTCATGTTTGGAGTTACAGCAGACCGGGTAAGTTTAGTCTCAGCTGGGTCATAATCATGGCAGTAGACTAACAAGAATAGGGGATGCATTGGATCTACCCTAGCATTGGCGGGGCCTTCTTTGCCTTTGGACTGGGCGCCAATGGAGACATCACCTTCACCTTGCTCATCGACACCTACCGAGAGGTAAGGCCACTTCAACCCTCAACACTGACTGAGTACTGACTCTCGTTTCCCAGCTTACCGCTGAGGCGTTTGTGGGCGTAGCCTTCATCCGCAACGCCGTCAGCGTTGGTGTTCCCTCTGCTCTCGTTCCTTGGATGTCGAGCATGGGTCTCAGTAACATGTACATCCTCAGCGGGGCCATAGCTTTGGTCATTGGACTCTTGTACGTGCCGATGATCATCTGGGGCAAACGGATTCGAACGGCCCTCGCGCCCCGGTATTGGCGGCTTGTGGAGAAGCGCATGAAGATTTAGTGGGCAATTTTATTGCCTGGTTTGGTTAGAAAGATGTTTGGGGGCTTTGGCGGTTCGCACCCGCACACCCGCACATCCACCTGCAGCCTGCAGGACCCTTGTCTCCTACCCTCCTTGTTGCAAGCCGTCTGTATCTACTATCGATAGCATTGGTGTCTCTGAACTTGCCAACCCGTATCGTATTCTTTGGATTATATGCAAACATAAAGGTTTATATCCATTGATTAATCTTCAGAGCTTCTCAGCTGGCTTGCCAGGGAAATTTGTCAACCGGTAGCAATCAATGATTGGCTTCCCCTCAAACATCGTCATGACACCAATCGAAAAGACTCCATTCATCCAGTCATAAGGGCTGCCGCCGGGAGCCTCAAAGTTGATATGCGTGAAGTACTCCACGTCGTCCTGAGACGCCGTGGGGGTCAACTTCTCCGTCTGTCCCGGGCCGCTTCGATAGATACCATGTGCGTTAACCAAGATAAACACTCCGTCGTTGGTTTGGAGTGTGTATCGGGCATTTAATCTTGAAAACACCTAATGACAAAGATGAGACTCGCGATCGATAACGCGTATCTGATATCAGTCACTGACCTTCCCCGGGCTGACCTGCTCCGCCCAGTCTGCACCGCTGCGCTCCACTATCTTGCCTTCGATTCTGGGTCCTTTCACCGAACCGCTCAAAATGGGCAATACAAGCCGCGTGGTACCAGTGTTGTCCACGTTGCGTATCTCGGACACAGACGGATCCATATCGCAGACGATACGATAGATGAAGTCCAGATGCGGCATGCGCATGGGTGGCACATCAACCCCGCTCGGAGTAAACGCGTTCCCCGGAGATGGAGTGTGAGCGGAGTCTCTTCCTGACCACATGTTCGGGGTAGTGTGCTTGCCGGATGATCCCTGTGTTGCAAAGAAATGGGTGATTGAGTCGGGGATTGACGCAGTTCAGGCGCTAATTGGAGTGATAGATGATGGCTGAAAACGCCGCCCGTTAAATAATTGTTTGTAACACGACCGACGATGACACAGATCACAGAGGAGAACCTTCTCTCCCGATACCATTTGCCGGGGTTTGGGATGCGGGACACACGCCTCACCGCGGCCTCGGCACTCGGCCGGCATAGCTCCCCCAAGCTCCGGCGCCATCTCCTTCCCAATCGAGACAATAGATGCGCCGCCACTTTTCCGAGCTTGCTATTGATAACATGAAGATGATCCCAAGTTCGTTGATCTCTTACTTCCTGATAAGCGAGTGCGGCAGATGAACCGTTCCGAGAAGCGTTCCGCTGCCTGCTTAGTTGTCATCTGAAGTCTTGCATCAGCCATCAAGCCAACCCTTCCCTTGCCCTCCTCCATTTTCGACCAGTAACCGTCACCATTTCACGATGCCTGCAGCCATGGAGTGGGAAGTCATAGCTTCTCGTCACAGAGAGAAGCAACAAGCTTCGATACCTCAAGAATGGGTCTTGTCAGACCAGAAGCTTCAGGAGCTTCGAGCTGCTGGAACACCCAAGGAGGGCCAGCTGAACGCTCTCGATGTTGCGCGAAATTCAGGACTGTTCACGGATAGCGAACTTGAAATCACCGAGTCTTACAGTGCAAAGGAGCTTTTGGGCAAGATTCACAGTGGAGCGCTCACTTCTGAAGAGGTTACGGTAGCATTTTGCAAGCGGGCGGCTCTGGCTCAACAGCTGGTAAGCAATCCCGTCAGACTTCATACTTCGAAGACTAACGAGGGTTAGATAAATTGTTTGACCGAGATATTCTTTGCTGAGGGTATCTCGAGAGCTAAAGAACTCGATAAAATTTTCAGAGAAACAGGAAAGCCCACCGGTCCTCTGCACGGTCTCCCGATCAGCGTGAAGGTCGGTTGCCTACTAACAAGCAGCGGCGAGCCAACTAGCTAACAAGGATAGGACTCCTTCAAAGTAAAAGGCCATCACGCCACGGTAGGCTACGTTGAGTTTCTCAAGCGACCTCCACCAACGACGAATTCGGCGATGGTTGACCTTTTGTTGGACGCGGGAGCTGTCTTTTTCTGCAAAACGAACGTTCCACAGACGATGATGGTCTGCAATTCCTTTCCTTTGAAACCTCTTCTGAATCATCTCACTGACGAGGCAATAACACAGACCGCAGACTCTGAGAGCAACATCTTTGGCAGAACCCTGAACCCGCACAAGACATCCCTCACAGCTGGCGGCTCAACAGGTGGGGAGGGTGCTCTCGTATCATTCCGTGGCTCTGTTCTCGGGGTCGGTAGCGATATCGCAGGCTCCATCAGAATTCCGTCCTTGTGCTGCGGCATCTACGGCTTCAAACCAACCGCCGATCGGACGCCTTTCGGAGGCCAGTCAAACTACCCATTCCCGAAGGTCCACCTGCCTGGCGTGGTGCCCGTGGCCGGCCCCATGGCGAATTCAGTCGACGATCTGTTCTTGTTCATGGAAACTGTGCTCTCGCAAGACCCATGGAAATATGACGCCTCCGCAATCGCCGCACCGTGGAGTCCTCCCAAATCTGACAACGCCAAAAGCTTGACAGTTGGAGTACTTCCAGAAGACCCGGAGTATCCCATGCATCCCCCCGTTCGTCGCGCCCTTGAGGACGCAGTCTCCGCTTTATTGAAGGCAGGACATAACGTCATCCGGCTGCCGCAAGACCCTGATTGTAGCGCCGGGCTTGGCGGGAGATTGGGATTCCAGTACTTCTTCATGACTTCGGATGGCTTGGACACCCTCGCAAACGAGATTGGAGAACCTCTTGTCCCTTCTGTGAAGCGAGGGGTGCATCCCTTCACGAAGACAAAGCCTCCGGTTTCTGCGGATAAGCCCGTTGCACACCAGCTTAGCGATTTCCTCGCTCTCCGTGATGCTTATGCTGATAGCTGGCGGAAGACGTGGCGAGAACATGGACTTGATGTCGTTATTGGGCCAGGAGCCATCAGTACCTCTGTGCCTCACGACACGTACGGTAACCCGGTCTACACGTTGATGTGGAATGTGTTGGATGTAGGTTGATGAATCATTAATGAAGGAACTTTGTCGCTGACTTAGGGTAGTATCCTGCTGGTATCATCCCGTACGGGTTTGCATCCAAGAAGAAGGACCCTTTACCTGAGAAGGCTGTGGCGGAATTCGAGGCAGGCTGTAAGTTTGAGGGACCCTACGTCACTATCTTGGCGCAAAGCAGAGATGCTGACTGTTCTTAGACGACCCAGAAGCAAGCGATGGAGCTCCATGCTCGATCCAAGTGGTTGCCCCTCGATTCCATGACGAGCAGTGCTTAGAGGCGATTCGGATCATCGACAGAGACATCAGAAGGTAGAGCGTTGCCAAATGCACCAAGAGCAAGGACTAGTAGATGACCTTGGGGTTGGGATCATGTGTTCTCTATAGTCTTATCTTGGTCGCCCTCGTTGTCATCAAGACCGTGGCGGTTCCGAAACTGCGTCAGCCATTCAGAGTTATCTGCAACAGTCTGGTTCCATCCGTCGTCACTGTCATAAATGACCCGTCTCGATTCCTGCCT